>APFE031518547.1:244938-263145 GCA_000404065.3 Pinus taeda | reverse complement strand
ATTTAAATAAGGATTTGGATACAAATACATATAGAATAATGTTAAACAATTATAATTGTTAATGGACCGATTATAGTTGATTAAAATAATAGCAGTAATAAATTTCAGCTAAATTTCGGCTGTCCAGATTTCTTGACAGCTAAATTTCGGCTGTCCAGATTTCTTGACATCTAAATTTCGACTGTCCAGATTTCTTGACAGACTTGTTTAAGCTAAATTTCGGCTGCCCTAGGATTGGGGTTTTGCACTGCTATAAAAGGGCTGAGTCTCCAAGGCTTGGAATCAACTCAGAAAAATTGTCTGCTCCATTGAAGACTAGATACTCTGTCATTTAGGATAGCCAGAGAAAAGGATTGCAAGTTCTTGGAAGGATTCAAGAGCCAATAACTCAAATCAAGACCAGGAGCCTTTGAAGATGGAAAGTAAGTTCCGCTGTGCATTATTTTTAATTTCTTACAAAGGAGTAGATCTTGGTTAGGGTTTAAAGTAATTAGGAAAACCCACAAAGTAAAACCAACATTCAGGGGCCTCGTGAATGTAGTTTTTGTGATGGTGTCTCGAAACGTTGGCTTAAACTTTAGAGCAACATTGTCAGCCCTCTTGACACCCATGACTGTGAGGATGATGATGTAAATAAACAAGAAAGTCACCATGAACTCTGCAACTCCTGCCCTCCAGAACGACCATGACGCAAACTCCCCCGAGTAACAACACGCATATATTTGAGCCATAATAAATTGAAGTTTCGAAAGAAATCCGGTCCAGGGTGGTAGTGGAGATTTTAAACGAGGGTCATAAGACGAATTTCGATGTCCTCAAATCCAAAAGGCGATTCCAGAGGACCTTAACACCACTTCCTTCACCTCTAGAGCCAGCTCGAACAATCCACCACATTCCTTCTCGTCTCTCTCAGCCACATCACAAGAAATGACATGGTTTATCACTTGAAAGCACTCAAACTCTACAGCAGAGTCGACGATCTATGCACCAAATCATCCCTTGCTAAAGACAAATCAGTAACAGGAAGATCTACTTCCTCGTGCTCATCTTCACAGGGGATTCAGGCAAAACCAGACTCGAAATGCCAAGCGATTTCTCAAGAAAAGATGAGAAAGCGTCGTTATTAAGTGTAGTGATAGAGAAGTTGTTGCCTCCCTGGCTCATTGCTGATAGCCACAAAGAGTATTTCCCTCCTGCTGGACATTCATAGAATACCTATAGTTTTTTCCTCCAATTAGTGTTGATCTTCAATGGCCATAACTTCTCAATTAGTGTTGATCTTCAATGGCCATAACTTCTCATTCAGGACAAGAGGATTTTTTCAAAGTAAGATATATAGTTGGAAAGGTATCTATGAGAGCTAAGCAACCATACTATTTATAGTCTTATTAGATAATTTTCCATTTGCATCTTCCATTGCTAGTAGTTTTAGCCATTAAATTTCTCCATTACACCCACTCAAACCAAGAACCATCCTTTCCTATGAGTTTTATTAACTAAATAAATCTTTGGCCCTAACACTAGTAGAAAACAATAAAAAATGAAAATGAACACGAAATAAAAAAGAAAATGAATAAAAGGATGTACTAATATATAATATTCACCCAATTTAGGCTACTTCCCTGAAGAAATAGCTACTGCCTCATTTTATTTCATTTAGAAAAGCAAAGAGATTACAACCTTCCTCTTATTTCATTTAGCAAAGCAAAGAGATTACAACCTGCAGTGCATTCGTTTCAACCTCATGAAGTCTCTCATAGTCTAATCTCTCTCAGTTGCAATGTTACCTCATATTCTCTCTCTCACAGTCTCATCTCTCAGTTGCAATTCTACCTCATATTATCTCTCACAATCTCATCTCGCTTGGTTGCAATGCTATCTTAGTAATACACATCCATAATATAATTTCCTTGTAAAAAAAAACGGTCACCATCTAGGACAAAAAAACCCTGAGTGATGGGGTTCAAAGGCTACTAACCTGCTTGAGACACCAACCTTGATAATGAGTGGGCACCAACCTAATGTAGGCTCTAACTTGATTGAGGCTTTAACCTTAGTAGAGGCACCTACCTCCTTATTTAATTCTTTATGGACCTCTATTTCATCTCATTTTCAAATTGGGTCAACCATCATCTTCTATAGGCATCTGTCAATGAATCAACTATAATAAACACTGTCACAAACTACAATTACAACCTCCAAGCTCTATCACTGCATAACTTGCAACCACTATCACTATAATCACTATCACAAATAGTCATATGAATCACTATTGTTGGCTTTCATATTTCTTCCCATGCTTTTCTCCAACCATTTCATCAATTTGGTCACTCAAACCCCTTCTCAAAACCCATTTCGCCATGTATCCAAAACCATTACAACCTACTCATAGACCCTCAAAACATGAAAAAGTGATTTGGGTCATCAAATATATGTCAAAATGGGCATTCTATGCCTCTAAGCCTTCATCACCACGCTTTTTATGGAATCCAATTTGGACCAATAATGAATTTGAAAACTCATAAGAACCAAACACAACTACATATTAAATTAAATATTCTACAACTTGCCCATCTTCGAGTTGTTATACAAAATGCTCAATATTTGGCATCGATGCTCCAAAATGTAAATAACTGGCGGGTTAATGGTGTGACATGATGTTTAAGAAAACTCCAATATCATTATACTCCCGACCTCTGATGGTCCACATTATACCGTGTCATATATCGGAAGCTTTCCTATCAGAAATTTTATGATATAGTTGGTTCACCCCGACCCAATATAGAATTTAAATAAAGATGCATGTTAGATTCAATCTTGAAAAATGTCTCAGATAGTATTTCCCAACACCCTAAATCTTTCGAAAACAATAGTTCTTTGCAAATTAAAATATATATATAATTTTATTTTATATATAATTTTAAAATATAAAACACTTCACTAATCACATACAAACCTATTCATACAAGGCTATTCAATATTTTGTTTAAAATATAAAACTCTTCACTAATCACATACAAACCTATTCAATATTTTGAAAATGTTAATTATTGATCAAATACGAACCTAGCAACTTAATTACTAATCATACAAACATAAATTTATACCTATTTGTTTCCATCTAATTGTTTTAGAACTTTAACAGAAATCCAATGAACTATTAAACTAAACTGTTATTGTTTTGAATAAAGCCTTAACTTTAATACCATGTGCAGGTTGCTACGTTATTGAATATATTATTCTTACCTACACTACTAATTTTATGTGAGGGAAGAATGAATATTGGGATATCAAAATCTTAGAAATTATTCCAAAGAGACCAAACATGTTTTAAAACCAAAGATCAACATTTATTTAAACATTGGAATATGGGTTATAAGATTTGAATTAAGAACCACTCTAGAAACGAATAAAACCAATCACACTGAATTCAAAATGATTCAAACATATGTTTGGCACTCACACTTAAATTTTAAATTCATGTATCATTCCACTTGATCATTAAACAAAAGCATTTTCTTTTGCGAAAAACATAATCCTTGAAGGGGAAATAGTTGTAGCGAGGCCTCTTTATCAGAATTCAAGACCTCTGGTATTGGGTAGATGATGCTCTGTGGGTGGTGAGTAGATTAGGGCCATGGTAGTGCAACCCTGGTCACTCATCATAGTCAGCCTCCTTACAGTACTCTCCATTGCTCCAAAACTGAAATTATAATACAAAAAATTAATAGATAATTGATCACATTCATTATGTCACCGAGGGTAACTATTGTGATCCTTGAAGCTATCAAAGGTGTTTTGAAATGAAATGAAATGATATTGTAAGTTCCACGAGACTAAAAAAGGTCTATGAGACCATCAGTTCCATGTTTTTCGTTTTTTTCATTTCAATCCTTTTCTGATTCAAATTGATGATGAGCTGGCCCAACCTTCCAAAAATCCCCTCGCTAAAAAGACAATGCCAAGAAAATGATGCTAACATGTTCTCATAACTTTTTCTGATGTCTTTGAATGCATCACATTCCAAAATGAATTTATTTATTTATTTATTTTTATTTTTTCCGATTCCAAAACCCTAGATGTGCAAAATGTACACACCCATTCTTCCCAAGCTTCTTTATGCCTTTTCCACCGTCCTATTTCACACTTATTTTGATGTGAGTTGGTCCTTAAATGAGTAATAAGAACCTTTTCCCTCCACGAAATTATAGCTCCAATGAACTCTTTTTTTTTAGATCACACGTAGGGTTAAATTCCTCAATGTAATATTTCTTCTTTCTACCCAACTCTTTTCCCCATACATTTTTACAAAACTTCTCCATACCAAAATCCTTTAGCTCCTTGCAATTTGTGGGACAGTCATTGAGGTAGATATTCGTTTTTTTCATCCATGTGTAGTTTTGTTTCATCCAAGTTTTGTTTATTTCACTCATGCCTTCATTGAAGATAACATTGGGCCATCTACCTACTCTCATTTTCTCAATACATTTTAGATATCTTATGAGCCACACCATAGTAATTGATTCAATGGGAGTTTCTCCTGTTTCACCCAACATTATCTCATAAGGCACTGAACTTTTTATTTTGAACTTGTTCATGATCAAGTGCTCTGAAAATGAATAGCTTAGATTACTTTTAAGGTATTATAAACTCATGTGCATAGATTTGCCTATATTACTTAGTGCAACATATCAATAAGATTGTGAATAATATAGATAATTGAGCAATTAGAGAAACATAATAGAAAACACACATAACAAAGCAAATTTAATATGGAGTTCACCCAAAACTCTTGGGCTACGTCTCTTAGTCCAACCTTCAGTGGTGACCTCTCTATTATGCCTTGAAGAGAAAAGTTTTTACAAAAGTGTGAGCTCAAATTGAGTCTCAACAGGAGTTTTGCTTGAATCCCTCAAGCCTCTCTGAGTACATAGACTCTTTCTCTCACTCTCTCTCTCAGCACTACTTACTTTCTGTCTTTGTCAGTCTATGGCTTTAAAGCCAATCGGCGCTGTCTGTTCATTTTCCCTTCTCGGGCTCTCTGGCTCCCAACCTCTGTCCACTCGGATCCCCTTTTGGGCATTAGAAATCATGGCATAATGTCTTCAGGGAAGGTGGCCACCTATTATGCAACAGAAGAGACCATCCGGCCTTTGAAATCCCCAAAAATAGTGTTCTCTGTTTACACAAAGAAACACTATAAAACATGGGAAAAATCTGCCAAATCATTGTTTATTAGACTTCAAATATTATGAATTCCACCTTATATTCCATGGAGTCCACCTTTAAATCACTATTGCATGTCGCAAATGCCCGTTCCATGGTTTCCCTTTATATTTGAAAAATACAATAAAATATTGAAAATATCGGAAAATGGCTTTATGGCGAACTTGAAATGCTATATATTTTCATCTATAAGTTCCATTAGGTTCGATTCTTCGCATTGGGCGCATTTCCTTTGCATTTCGTTTATTTAATGAAAATGTGAAATACAAAGGAAAATGCCATTTTCCAGATCTCAAAATATACAAAATATCATCTATAACTCCATTGGGTCCAGTTATCGCAAGTCATATGTATATCGGCCCCGTTTCATTGTACTGCTCTGACATGATATTGCGATGCGATTGATCGCAATCCCAGATCGCATAGACCCCAGGTTGTTTGGTAAGTGCTCCTTGTATTTGCTGATTGCAATATTGCAGGTTAACTTAGGCCGTTGATCTGCGTGCTTGATCGATGGTCCTTGTTGACCCGCATTGATTGCGATCGCAACTGTCATATGGTCACCTCCGATAGCCTCCGCCTGTCACTGCCAATTGTGATATGTAGATCAAATCTAGACCGTTCATCAGTCAGATCAGACGGCTCCTGTGCAAAGTTGTTTTGACCTTCGATAGGCTCTATTTCCGTTGTTTCCTTGTGTTTTTCACTCCCGATAGTGTAATCCGCCACTTTTAAAGGTTCTTCTTATGCGATAGTTTTGGATGTTTGAAGACTTAGAGGGTGTTTAGGATCCATTTTGGATCACGCCTTCCCACTGAAAAAGCTTTTGGACCACCAAAAGTTGGTTTTCAAGCATCGATCAAGTGAGGATACAACTTGTTGGGCCCCAAACTTGCATCTTTCCTACACCTTTTTCTAGCTTGTTTCCATTCATTTGAACCTCCTAAACCATCAATATCATTGCATATTAGTTATAAAAGAGCATTTAAAGTGATTTCTTGACTATGTCTTTGTGTTGCTGTTTGAACTAGATTTTTTCTCATTGAGCTACGGAATCTTGTCACTTTCCGCAGCTAGCTCAACTTTCCGCAACCATTTTGTTAAAGTCTATATTGCAGGTGTCTTCAGGTGAATCAAGCCACATGGGCAAGTTGAAAACGATATGGACATGGATCGAGTCCTTTTGGCTCAGTCGAATTCATCAAAAGAGGCCATAGTCAAAGGTAGTCAAGCGGTGGTCAACCTAAGAGTCCTACGGTGACAAAACTCTGTTTTTCACCACGTGAAGACTTGCGTGGCCATTCCTCAATCTTAGGAGACTGTTGATGCCTCGAAAATCGCTGCACCAACATTGGGGGAAACCACCCGGTCCGGACCTTAGTGCAGCTCCTTTTCCGTTTGGGATAGTGGCTCCGACTGGGGATAATGGGACCAGTTTCCCAGCAATAGATAAATGGGATGAATGAATACTTTGTAGATAACACTAGTGATAGGCGGATAGCTAAAACTATTGACAGAAATATAAGTAATTAAAACTATCCCGGGAGTCTATTTGAACTGTAAAGTGTAGCTTTTGATGCTCTATATCCAAAAATACAATTATATAGATGACTGCATCCTCAAGACATAGATATTAAATTATTCAAGATTGTTGTACCTAAATAGTTAGGCGCAGCGATTAAAATGATACTACTACACTCTATGCATTCATACCATTAACGCATACATGATTAAAAATAAGGCATATCATCTAAACATCCAATAGTGGCATGAGTAAGATTCCTGTTGTTGCGCATGCATACAATTAACGATAGCAGGAATAATTACACAGCGACATCACATACATAGAATGAATTCAAACCAAAGATAGAAATACCATTTGGATAGTAAGCCACTCCCGATATGAATCGCTATGCGTAGCTTTTACTTCAACAAATAAACATTCCTCAATCAATGACAGTAGTGCCCAATTGGATCAAGAAATTTCTCCATAAAAGTAAAAGCGATTGGTCGAGTTTCATAAAAGAATAGAGGCTGAAGCACAATAGTGCAAACTTCAGTCTGTTAAGTCTATTACAAAATTTTACGACCCTTTCTAAAAACATGAAAGGGTCTATAAATACTATACTAATCTAAATATCTACAAAACAGAAAAGCTAACTAAGCTGATGTCAATAAATTCTTGTTGCTATTTTTGCTGGCAATCCGAGGAGCTGGAGGATGAATCATTCTGTCGGCTGCTTTTCTTTGAACCTGAGTTGATTGATGGCGAGCATTGGCTCAACTTCAGGAGGTTTGTTGAGCCGGGAGCTGAGCTGGGCCGCGTATGTGGAGTCCTGGATGTCGGGGATCATGCATTGAACGACATCGGTCAAGCATTTGAGGGCAGATCGTTGTTCATGAGGCTTGATTAGGAACCGCCAATATGCTTCTATGTTTAAAGTGTCAACCGCGGCAATTGACCTTCCTTTGCTCTCTAAATCTGGGTAGCACATCTGCTCCAATGTGTTTGCTGTAGTAATCTTCCCGGGCGTGCATTGTGAAATCATATTGGCTAGATAGAGAGTATCATTTACTAGATCAGCCAAATTACCAGCAGTTAATGCACATCTTGATGCTGCCCTTTCTGCTTTTAATACTTGTGTTTGCCATTCTGTAAACAATATGTTTTTATGGACCTCCAGTATCCTAGGCAAATTGGATTCCTTTCCTGACTTTGAATCTTGCCATTCAAGGTAGGTTGTGATATCTTCTTCGGCTTGATTCAAGTCGTCTCTCGCCTTTTCTACCTACTCATTTACAGTTGTAGCTAACTTGCAGAGTGGTTCTGCTTGAGAGAGGGATTGAGCCAGGAGTTTAACCTGCGCTACAAGCGCCTTGTTGATTAAAATTGCCTCCTTTTTGAATTCTTTTATCTGCGCATCTCCCTTGGTAGCCTCTAACTGTGCTGTAATTTGAGCGATATGCTCATCCTTAGCCTTCAAAGATTGCTCATTTTCCGCTTTTAGTTGCTCCAAAGCTTCTGTCAATTCATTTTGTCTCTGGATGGCTGCCTGGTTGATCCTCTGTTTTTCCTCCTCCCATTGCTGCATCAATTGGCTATTTATTTTCTGTTGTTCCACTAGCTGTTCACTTGTATGTACTACCTGTTGTTGTTGTTCCGCTAATTGGCCCTCGGCTTGCATTGCCCTTTGTCTAATATCCGCTAATTCTGCTTGCAATGTGGAAATATCCTGGTCTTTAGTCTTTAGCAAAAGACTTACCTCTGATGCCTTATCGATGGTGGCAGCTGAATAAGCTCCGGCATATTGTGACAGCTTGGTCAGATCATCAGAGGGATCCATTTTCTCTTTCCATACTATATTTCCCATGACTGTTTGGTCGGGAAAGAGGGCAGGTTGATCAAGCCTTTGCCTCTTTCTCGATCGCTTTACCACGGCTCTGTGCCTTGGGCTGTAGAAGACGTTTAACGGAGGAATGTCTTCTACTTGGAGAGTGATTTGGTCGCTAGGAACTTTTGGGATTATTTCTACATTCATAGTTTTGGGTGGGCCGCTGGCTTTGCTCAAAGCCTGAGATGAGTTTTCATCCTGCACACTGCTGCTTTTAGGAGTCTCAGTATTCTGTGAATCCTTTCCTCCACCGATAATGGTACTAAAATGCTGCCATTCCTTTTGCAGCTCAGGGTCTGTGACAACACCCTTATTAGTATCGGTGGTGGTTTGTTTGGACTAGGACTCTTTTAACAGTTGTTCTTGTTTCTCCTTCTCTTGCTGCTCCTGTTCCTTCTGCCGCATCTCTGCCTGCTTCTTTTGCTGGTTGTCTTCCTCTTCCTTTCTCTGTCTATCTTCCTCTTCCTTTCTCAAGCGCTCTGCCTGCTCTTTCTTTAAGAGTTCTTCTTTTTCTTTCCTTAAACGCTCTTCTTGTTCTCTCCTCAGCTTTTCTTCTTGGTTTTTCTTCCGTAGTTCCTCCTGCTCAGTGTTTTTGTTTTTTACTGCAGCAGGGGGTTCTTTCTTTTGTTGTTGACCAGGCTCGCTTGATGATGCTTGGGTCGGCATTAATAAGTTTAGGGGCAGAGTTTGCAACCTCTGCTCCCTGAGCTTATTAAACTCAGATAACCCTTCGTCATTATATCTTCTCCTGGCAAGCTCTTTAGCATGACCTATTGATTCAGCTGAGGCAAAAACATCATCGAATATATCTTCTTTATGCTCAAATGTTGATAATTTGGCATGTTCTAGAGCGGCATATGCATATCTGTTTGGATCATATGCTCTATTTGGGATTATAGGAAGATTTAGAGCTTGAATTTTCAAGGCTTCTTTTTCTGCATTTTTTAAATCATGCAGGGTAAAGACTCCACATCTGAAAGGAAAAGTTGGCCAGCCCCTTTTCTTCTCTAGCTTAAGAGTCTGTGTGGTACTCTTAACTGTAATTTGGTATGCAATTTCCCTTGCTAACAGTTTGTCAGGGACATATAAGGGGAGGACATGGGGATTGGCTTGGCTGCCATAGATTCTAACATAAGTAAAATATTCTTCCCCAAACCAGCTACCCACTGCTGGCAAGTCAAAAGAGGCTAAGTAGGAGATCCTTGGAATAGGCTTATCAAAAATGGCATAATAGACAGGAACCATGAAACCGTTACAAATTTGGTACAAGTGATTCTTATGGGATGACTTCCACATATTGCGATGGTAAATGTGGATGGGCGAGGGGTCCTGTGCGGTCCACCTCCAACCAAGAATAGGGAATTCAGAATTAAAACACAAGGTATCTAAGATATAGGCGCTGTAGTAGAACGGAGAAATTATTCTCTCGGTGACTCTGGTTTTATTCCTAAATTCACTAACAGCTAGGGCAAGCTTATCCGAAAGGATAGTAGCCCAATCCATAATCCAACTGTTGACTGCTGCCTCCATGAGGGGAACCATTTCGATAGTAAAAATGGCAGAATCATGCAAACCCCATAATCTACACATCATTATAGCGGCATAGCAGTAAGGAGAACACAAAGAGTCGACTGAGTACTTACCGGAGGATTCATGCTTGTGCTTATTTGGATCCTGCCTCCAATCTTTAATGGGTTCAGACTCAATCTCATTCTCACTTGCGAATTTCTCTAGAAATGCGCTATTGTATACTTTCTCTGGCATAGGCAAATGTTACATTTGCCTCAAATCTTCTGGCTTGAAAGATCCAAAAATCCTTCCATCTTTTGCAACGAAAGTTCTGTCGGTGATAGGAATTTCTTCAATTGCCCATTTGATAACATCAGTGTATGGGAGCATTTTTTCCCTTGCCGCTATCCTATGGAGGAAGGAATCGGCCAAGTCTTTGAGAGTGCACTCTGATTTTTTCGATGAATCTGTGGTAGCTTGTTCTACCACCTGCTTAGGTTTCTCGGCCTCTAACAAATCATAAGTTCCTTGCCAAGTTGTTCTGGCAAGGCCCGCGCACGTCGTGTCTGATATCAGACCTTTCTTACTGTTTACTACCGCTTGTGGCGCAGCTGGTGGATTGATAACGCCTGCAACCTTCTTTGGCTTTTTACCCATTATGCCCAAATTGCTTTGAAAATCTGTATTCTGCACAGAGAGGCGATTTTGGGCGTAACACAGAGATAACAACGAAACTCACAGTTGATAGTAAAATAGAAGAAGAACGTTGATATACTTTGCTTTTATTAGAACGGCGCGGAGACGATCTATAGGGAGATCTGAGGGTATGGATTCATTTAAGGGACCGTATAGGACCTGCCACCTTATAAATGTTCATTATTCCAATATGTGGTCGAAAGATTACTCAAATCATGAAATGGGCGTACTGGCGGCCGAGCGGGGATGATTACGCCTTAATTGTCATTAAATCGGGCTTTCCAATCACTTTAACAACTTTTCGTTGAAAACTGTGCCTTATCACATCGCATCGGGCAGGGGCGCATGGCTAATTTTAAGAATGCTATGAATATTGCCGATCGCCGATTGCGATATCGCATCGGCGAAAGGCCTATGCGCATTAAGGGTTAAACAGGGGGAGCCGCCGATCACCGATTGCGATATCGCATCGGCGAAAGGCATGTGCGCAATGTTTGCATCATAAAGGAATTGTCGATTGCGATATCGCCGATAGCTTTATCGCATTGGGGTTTTAATAAGGGGCGCGTTAGTGATGCACAAGGGGATTTGCTGATTGCGATATCGCCGATAGCTTTATCGCATCGGGGAGAAGGCTTTTGGTTGCTTGGTGCATACTTTATGTTATTGCAATATGCGATCTTGCGATCGCTTTATCGCAATAAACACATATTTGCTTTATTTTCATTTTAAAAAGGATATTGGTTTAAAGGGTGATTTTACAAAGCGCTCCATTGATTTGTCGGATTTTTAGAAAGCAAGGGTTTTGACATCAATTTTATTTTGAGAGGGACCCATTTCATATTTTAATGCTTTTTATGAAATTAAAAATAACATTGAAATGGGGGGTTGTTTGCAAAGCACAATAGAGACATATCAACACCTGTGGACTGCTCCATAAGCTGAATCCAACAACCACCCTCCAAAGATTTAATCTTCACGGCAGCCATAATGCTAGATTCCTAGACGTGGTTCTTCACGTGTCTTTTATCAGCGCAGATTGTAGGAAAGTAGTTATGTCATCCGCTGTTATAAATAATGCATTCTCATATGCATATTAGTTAGCTTTTGTAATGTAATTTTGACTGTTAATGAGCCCACTGTGCCATGACTTATTTCTATGTTATGACTACATTTTGAATACATGAGAAGACTTTGTTTATAAGCTCAATTCGTGGTTGATGGCTGTTGCCCAAGGACTGTGCAGAGGGCCCCTGCACATGCCGAGGTTTGTTTATTGTTGTATAGTTTCATGCTTTATTTCCTTACGTTCATTATGCCATATTTATTCACGTGTATATATTGCCTCTCTTATGGTATTAACGTTTTTCTTCTGTCCATAATTTTTCATGCTTTATACTATTGTTAACTGACAATGTCTTTGTTCCAAATTACCGTAGGCAGCCCGGGCATTTGCACATAGTCTTACAATGACTAATGACATGGAGTCAGTCTTGTCCTTCTGCTGATTTTTTTTTTTTTTAGTTTTTAATTCCAGCACTCTCTTATTTATTTCAGTTTTGTACATTTGCTTTATTAGTTAGATCAGATATTAAATTACTCATGTCATTATTAGTTACCTCTGAAAGCCATAGCGAGACTAATGGTGAGGGATTGAAGGATGAGTGTGTAGTTTGATATTAGTTTATTTTTCTGCAAGTTAGATGTTAAATTGCTCATGTCATTATCGGTTACCTCCGAAAGCCATAGCGAGACTAATGGTGAGGGGTTAGAATATGAGTTGATGTAATTTGATTTTAGATTTAATTTGCTTGAAATTCTTGGATTTCTTTGAGCACAGTTTCTTTTGTATTTAGACAGCAGCAAGGATAATGGGTTTCATGATCAATAGTTCACAGTTTGTTTGACTAGTATAGTGGCACATTTTCATTTTCTTTTAGGAATTAATTTTGTCATTGCATGTTTTAAACCCCTTTCGAAGTTTGAAGTTTGGGAAATCATTATAAACGACATCATTGCCTTGAACATTTACATCCATACTTGTCTTTTAGAATTTGCATCTCACATTACGAAATCAACCAAGATAAAAACCCCCAAAACAAATAAAAACCCAAAAACGACAAAAAGTAAGAGATAGGTTATCTTTCACATATATTGTGCCCCACTTCGTCAGCTTATGAATCTCGGATTGACAATTAAATGCAGCAATTTAGGACACACTAAATTGACCAAACACCTGTTCTTGCTCCTTCGTTAGACTTAGAACCGTCAAAAAATAACTTCCAAAATAAAGATTTATTTATAGGACTATCTATAAAATTAATACATTTAGAACCATCTATTTGAGAAAAAAATTCTATTTGAGATAAAATAGAATGTTCTAAGTAAGGTGAAGTATGAGCATTAAAATTTCCTAAGAAAGAATCAACAGAGTAGTTGCCAATGATATTATTGTTGTATGTTACCAGTTCATTTTCTCCTTCCAGTTCTATTATGATGTATTTCTGATGTCTTTCTCGCTCAACTTTTATCTGATTTGGTTTACCATTTAAGGGAGCTACATGTGCGACCAATCAGCTGGAAAGTATCCATGAAGTTTTTCTGACCAATCTCTGCTAATAATTAAGCCATAAAGTTTTGGAATATCTGCAACTAAAATTTTGATAACTTGACATATCTTTGAATTAGATGATAGCCTTATGGTAACTTGATTTAATTCGTCAATCACTTCAACTTGTGATTGATCCAGCTGAACTATGTGCACAACAGATTTTTGCAGTTGAATGTTCAACTTTGCACATATTGACTTTGGTAAGATATTAGATGAAGCTCCAGAATCCACTAAACAATTATGCAAATCTTTGTTGAAGATTTCATAAGTAAGAAAAAATGGGGGAGTATGAGATCTCGACCTTCTTCCAAATAAAGTGATATTGTTTGGATCAACTTTATTAATGACATTAGTTGGAGGTCTTCCCATTTCGTGGGAAGCTTGAGTGATTACAGCGGCAGGCAGAGGTACAATTGGTACAACATTTAATTCTTTCAAAATTAACTTTTGTTGATGTTTTAGCTTGCTAAATTCATAAAAAGTGATGTTAGCCCTAGTCTTCTTCATGTCTTCTATGATATTATACTCCATTTCATCTAAAACGATTAGTGTTTTTGATGGAGTTGATGAATCTGTTTGGACTGGGCTTGTTTGAGTCGCTTTAGGTGTCATTTTCTTGGTTGTGACTTTCTCCTTAGGCATTGAGCTTGCGCTCTTTGACTTAGGAATAGGTTGAGGATGATTAAGTTGCTTTCTACTTAGAGTACTAACCGGTGATGCCTCTTCATCCTCTTCATCTGGGAGGATGAAATCCCACATACCTTGTATCTCTACAACTTCTTCATCGATAGGTTCCTCAGTAGCAATCTCCTCTTCTTCTTCTTCTAATTTAGCACTTGTGATAGCATTGGGCGGCTTTGAATCGGTCGAAGGGTTTCTTCTATAAGGCTTGTATGGCTTTTTAGAAGAAGTTTCTGCTACTTCTTTCTTAATGTCAAGCATTTCATTACACATGGTTTTCAAAACGTTCTGCAATCCTTCTAAATCAAATGGATCTTTTGATTGCTTTTTCTTGGCATCTTCCTTAAAAGTAACCTTCTTAGATTTTCGTTCATCTAAAGTATTTTTCTTTTCTAACGCTATGATACATTTCTCTACCCCTATTGCTTCCTTCATATTATCAGCTAAGATTGTTTTGTTAGCCCTATCAATGAACATTGCTATGTTTGATGGTAAAGCAGAGATGTACCATTCACTTCGCACTTCTTTTCTAGGCTTAGAAGCAGTAGGAATTTTATTTAACAGTTTATTGAAATGTGAATTAAAATCTTTGATAGGTTCTTTTGACTCAGACCTAAGGTTAGATACGTTGTTGATCAGTGTCATTGTAGACCTGTCATCACCGAACATAGTCAATAATTATTCTTGGAAGATATCCCAACTAGTGATAGATCCATACGGTAATGCGAAATACCATGATCCAGCTGCTCCTTGCAGAGTATAAGGAAAAAGTCAAACAACAACGTCTTCATTAGTAACTCCATTGAGATTTATGGATAACATAAAGTTATTTATATGTTCTTCCACTAGCATGCGTGCTTCAGGATTAAACTTAGGTAGCCATTTTTTAGGTTGGGCTGGTATCTGACTCAAGGGCATAGACATTAAGACTACCCCTAGGTTATTCCATTGAGATTAGGCCATCGCTAAACTACTAACAGAGGAAAGCACAAAAGATGATCCCTACGGTTGGGAAGATTAGGATATTACGATTCCAGATGATTGAGAAGGAGATGTGGAAGTTCCAGTGGACCGGTGGACAATAATATGAAGTGGAGGGGTAGATTGTTGACTTCGCAGTGGATAGGTTGAGATGGATGATGATGATGAAAGAGTCTCTCTATCAGACCCTTTAGGTGATTTCCTTGCTCTCTTCCTTGTAGGTAGAGGTAGCTCAGTTTGCTGAACACCAAACGTTTTGATCTTTAATCTCGTGAGAGGATGAGCAGGGTTATATTGGGAAGTCACACTGCATTGAGATTTATCAGATCTTTGAGGTGATATAGAGAATCGTTGAAGTTTATGGATCAAAGATTCAACTTCAGGAGGTTCAATACTATATTCCTTTGAAATGTCAGGGTTTGTGGCAGCGGTTGTTTTTCTTTCGACTTCTTTCTCTAGATGTAAAGATTCTAAGTGTGATGGAGAAGTTGGGGGAGATGGCGAGGGAAATTTACTATCAGAATAGTATTTAGATTTAGACTTACTTTCCATTCATAGTTTGGGGCCCTCCTTCTAGCGCCAAATATGTTGAAGCCCTGAAACTCATGTCTACAACAAGGGAGATACCCACCCGGTCTAGACCTTGGTTAGAAACTCTTTTTCCGTTTGGTATAGTGGGTCCGACTGGGGATATGGGACCAGTTTCCCAATATATGTGTTTGTGTGTGTTGAGAATTGATATTTCCTTTCTAAAAGTTCCTAAGTAAAATTCTTTTATTCTAAATCTAATCTAATAACATGCAATTGTATTCTGATAACATAAATATCTAATTCTAAACTAACCCAGGATGTAATCTTTCCATTATGTGATCTAAAATGATTTCAAATAACAATTTGTAATAAATATCATTCAACTATTATGAGAAAAAAATTCAATGAAGATAAACTGCTTCGTATAAAAAGTTAGACGAAATAGTTGTGAAAGACATATCGCATAATAAGCTAGTCATATATTAAGCATAAATAAATATCTATCACCGTACAAAAGTGCCAAATGATAACTCAAGCATTCACGCATCAATACATAAACAACTGAACATGAATATCACTTTAATACAAAGGCAAAAATAGTTAAGAGATAAAAGTACCATTTATAGCTAGTTCTACTCATGAGCTTCAAGCAATAATGATTTATCTCTTCTTAATCCAACATCCACTAAGAGTAGAAAAGTGAAACATCAGTAGTAAATATTAAATGCAAATCTCAATAAATCTTGTTCCATTCATTCATCAAAACCTCCTCGGAGGGTGCAAAAGTGCATGTTCTGAGGACAAGTTTTTGACAAATTTCAGGACCCTTCCCTAAATGCATGAGAAGGGTTCAAATACTACTAAATAAATCTAAAAATAATTTATTACAAAAATGTAGGATACGGTTTAAATGACCATCCTCATTTCAGGAAAAAATAAAGCAAAATTAACACTAACACTGAATCTAAAACTAAAACTAGCAACTAACTATTTGTGTATTTGTTCCTTTAAATTGCAAGCGTTCAGCATTTGTTTGAGGAGAGTTGGCTGGCCGACTTCTGACTTTAACTGTCCTGCAAAAATGGAATTAGTAAGAGTTGGTGCCATCTTCTCGGCAGAATTGATGATACGTTTCGGAGTCATGCACTAGCTGTGTGGTTTTACCAAATATGCCTAGTAAGAATCCCAATTCAACTTAGTTAATCTTTTGATTGATTCTACCTTTTCTTGAGCCTTCTGTCTCCAGCCTGTCTGTAGATCTTGTTCATACATACTTACTACTTTGAAGATATCTCTGATAAATACCATTGTTTTTAGAGTTCAAGTTTTGCCTTTTGCCTTTAACGCTTTTTTATAAAAACTTCCAGACTTACAGGTGACTGAGCAATTATAGGCTTTCCTTTTCAAGGGGTTTAACCCAGCAATGTGCTAATCACGCATTAGAAACTACCTCCGTTTCTCGATCCGGGCTTCCTTGGTGCGATTTTTGCCTCTCATGTGCTTTTTGTGAGAGGATATAAAGCTTGAATTTTGTGGAAATAATGACTCCGTGAGTTCTTGACCCTAAGTCTTAAATTGTTTGTTTGTAATGTCAGTGCTATCTAGTACCCATTTAACCATGTCTGTGTATGGAAGAATTTTGGACCTCGCCGCTATCCGGTGCAAGAACGAGCAAGATAGCTCTGTAATAGATGCCTCAGAAGGCCCATGTGAGCATGCAATAGCTGTAACCTCCATCATTTTGGGATTTTCTTCCCCAAGTATATTGTACATGCCTTCCCAAGTAGTAATACCAGCATCTTTGTTACAAGCAGTATCTGTATACAAGGGCATCATTTCTTTGTCTTCAGAACTCGGAGCTTTGCCCTTTTTTCCCATAATATCCTAAACATTGTTTTCTGTAGTTCTCTGCTCTTCATTCCTGCAATTTACAAATGGGGTGAGAATAATGATAAGAAAAAGGTGACGAGAAAGCTTTAAATGCCGAAGACATATAAAATATACCACCTTACGTGAAATGGATCTTCGATTAGAACAAAACCATATTCCATTAATGATTCCCAACTAACTCATTGATTAGCATTAATGCACATGACCTGGTTTCGATTTATGGAAATAGCTTTTTCGAACAATGAGCCCTAAAGATTTACAATGAGGCAATTTACGATTTGCTTCGCAGTATCGCAGATTGCAATATCATGGAATTGCAATATTGGAGAATCGCAATATCACAATATCGTAGCGTATGTCAATCATCTATTAATGTGTTTTCTGTGAAATGTGATTTGTGATATGCGCCATTGCAAATTGCATATCGGCAGTTTGAGGTATTTTAGCGTAAATAACGTTTGAAGCATGCGATGCAATGAATGTTTTTAGTAGCTTCATGATCCGGATTATCCACAGTTTCAAGTTCATTCTGTCGACGTTTCAAACCCCAAAGGGGGTCCATCATCAGGACAAATCAGAAAGATAGAAAAACAAATGAAAGATTATTGAGAGAAAGAGCTAAGCGCCTGGGTATAAATAAACAAAGAATGCTAATATAAGAGCCGACACATGATTTTTTAAATTTTTTTT
>APFE031518547.1:220362-233543 GCA_000404065.3 Pinus taeda | reverse complement strand
AAATATAATTTAAAAATAAATATATGAAAATATACAAATATAATATTTTATAAAAAGTGTGTAAAGAGATGAAGACTTTATAGGGATATGAATAGTTTCTTTAAAAAAATATGAAATGACAATAATAATATTTTATTCAAAAAGTGTGAAATGGCATTTACTATGATTACTTTACATTATGACTTTAAAAGTACTTAGAGCACTACCATGATTAACCATAAGATTTTAGCTACCATTGGCAATGTGACAAGTAAGTACCTTTAACTCAAGAAATAATACCTCAACCATGGAGGATGATGTCATCACCTAAAATGAGATTGGTTCTCATAAAGTGAATTTTGATTGTACATTTTCCTTAGGAGGCCCATTTTTTACCTCAAAATTCCTCTAATCAAAAGCAACACATACAATCGTGAATATTCTTAACAAATCTCATGTTTGATTAAATAGTCATAAGACTCCATATGAACTAGGGAATGATAAGCCTATAACTGTCAAACACTTTAGAATATTTGGAAGCAATTGTTACAGAAAGAATAATGATCATAAGCTTGGAAAAATTGAATCTAGAGTTGATGAAGGAATCCTTCTTAGATAGTGTCAGGCTAGGAGGTGACTCCTCAAATCAAATCATATTATTCATTCAGGCTATTCATTATTATATGCAAGAGGGAGTGACCGTTCATTTCATCTCCTGGTGACTCTCTATCTTTTCTATTATTTATTTACATTAATTACAGTTGTTCACTCAATCTCTATGATTAGGTGTCAACATTTGCCCCCCCCCCCACCCCATAATCTGAGGGGATGTTGGTGAGCCCAAGCATCGTTCCAAATCTTTAAGGCTTTTCTCTTAAGCTGAAGGAATGACTTTGAATCATACACCAATGGTTGTATTTCCTTCTTCTATCTAATAAAGTGTTTGAACCTTTCTCCCATATGTTTTTATTGTTTCATAATGCGTATATGTATGAATTGTATTAGATTCCTTTCACTTATATTCAATAGATTGTGTGGTTTGATCAATTCTTTGTTTTTTATTGTGTTTACAAGGTACTTCTCAAGTGTACTAAGTACGGGAAGGAAGGATAGAATCGATACAAGGGAGATGAGAGGAAAGTAGAACTACAAGTAGGTCTTCTCATATTCTCATCTTATCTATTGCTTATAGGAAAAGTCTAAAACACTTTAAATTGTTGTTCTAGATAACCTACTTATCTAGGGAATTAGTATTTATCTGTAGATACCAAATTCTCCAACACATACAAGAGCCCACAGTACATAGTAGTAGGATGGATCAATGGTAGTTGATGCAGTCAGATATCATAGTGACAAAGGCAGAGGCTAGTAGCAATTAGATACTGGGGAGTGCAGTTAGAGTTGAAAGTAGTGTAGATGGCACAGAAGCAGAGTCACTAGAAGTGTAGTTTTTTCATTCGATAGAGGCAGAGCTAGTAGCAGTCAGAGGTTCTAGTGATAGATGGATCATACTGATTCAGTTTGGATGATGCCTTTTCAATTTCAGAAGTTCCAACAACAACAACACTAGAGAGAATTATTGCATGCAAAACATTCCAAAGGTATCGGATCAAGATAGAGTTGAATTACTTTCTTGCTGATAAGGAGTGTTGAAAATATTAACAAGAAATGTTAAAAATAACATATATAAATTCTAATTGAATTTTTCCTTGCATTAAATTGAGAACTAAATTGTAATTCTGCTCTCATAGGAGCTTGTAGAAGTTATCTAAGTTATGTTGACTTAATTGACTTAGCAAATTCAAGTTGGATGTCTATCTAGAGTCATGTAGAGTGATCCCTAAATTTTAGGGGCCCAGATTGAGTTCTTTTGAGTTATAATTATATATCTCAGTCTAATTGAGTTATATTCAATTAAACTAGTTCTAACTATTGGAGGAAATAGTAGAGGTCTATTAGTGGAGTAGTGCACCAGTGCATCACTAGTACCACACCAGTTAAATGAACATGAACTCATAAATAACTCATGCATGTCAGTTGAGAGGAAGACCCAATTGAGATTAGAGTTCAGGGATAGTGTACTATTAGTTGTATAATTTTCTGAGATGTACATATGGTGCATGCAATCAGTTGTGTTAGTGCCTAAATCTACCTCAGGCTGAAGGAAGGTAGGTCTATGGTAACATCAAACCATGCTTAACCTAGTAGCTATCCCTAATAGGTTGGGAGAGGGCTCTCTCCATTTCAATCTCAATTAGGATATTGGAAACTAGGGCTTGAGATGACTGAAATGAACGCTGATTTTAGGCTAGGTATAGTAGATCAAAGGATTTTGTTTGATTTTAGATTTTAGTTGCTAGATCAATTGGAGAAGGCAAATTAGGTCTGGAAATCAACTCAGGGATACAGTCATGTCTTGTGGGGCAAGGTAGACAAGTGTTTATGTACTAGAAATGGCTTGAGATGGTAGAGTAAGACAGCTGAGGAGTTGACGAGGGCATAAGAAACTATGAATCCTATTCAAATAGTGAAAATATTGAAAACCAAATGCATTCCAAAGACAAAGCACTGTAAATTAGTGTGTTTTGTCTATTCAGCTTGATTCATTTAGTTTAGAATAGAGAGAGAGAGATGTGGATATATATAAAACATTAGAAAAAAGCTCATTACAAAGAAGAAACAATACATAGACTCACTGTCATAAGAATCCCACAAAAATAGTTGTGGAACCTGGTTTTATTCCTTGCCAAACTACTGATACAAATGTTCAGTGAGTCCAACACTTCTGCCAAAGTCCAACATTTACAAATGACAAAGAAATTACATAATATAGGCAAGGAAACCACTCATGCTAGCTATCAGGGTTGAATCCATGACAAAAGGGGTGGCCTCAACCATATGTAAACTAGGAACACAAAAGTAGGCAGTGGAACAGCGTGCTTCTAAAACTCAGGAAACCAATTCATTACAGCTCAAAACCACTTGGAACTTGATGTATCTACCCTATGAGGTGATTTTCATCAATACTTACATCAAATACATCATTTACCATGCGTACATTTACCTAAACAAGAAGAAAATTCAACCACTAAAGAAATTGGGCGAAATTTCGAGTTTTAGGCAAAATTGACAAAATCTGCCTCATGCACAACACCCGGAGCCTAATGTCAAAATCCGCTTTACGAAATATTTTGAAGGCCCTCCACTCATCCAAATATGGTCCAATATAGCTTGTTGGAAATATCTGCCTGTCTAGTTTTTGGAACATTTTGAATTTTTTGATTTGGAGTTGATTTGAGCCTTCAAACGTCAACTATCCCAAGACTTCTTCCTATGGGTCCAAAAGTGGCAAAGAGGGCTTTTTTTGGGTGTTTTTTGCCCTTTTGGTGGCCCAGATCTTCTCCAAAATTGATGAAACTTCCTGGGTTTGATTGTTTTTTCATGTTGAATCCAAAACTACAAGCCATTTGGCAAAAGAGTGAGCCAATTCAAATGTGCAGTGCCAATAAGACATAATTTCATGTGTTTCTATTTTCAAAAATGCAAAATGACAAAAAATTTCCAAATCCTGAAATTTGGTAAGAGGCAACCTCATTAAGTTCTTTGCTGAGCTAATGAAACTTCAACCAAGATTTTGAGTTTATCATGTTCTTTCTTGGCTCTCAAGGCTCTCCTTAACTTAGCTTTGAGCCTCTTTACCCTTGTTTTGCAAATCTTGTTCTAGGTTAGGTAGTGACAGGCCATATGACACAGCATTTTCTTCTCTTTGTTGGCTTTCTCAAGAAACTTCTCAAGGTGAATGTTCACCCTTTCCAACCATGTCTCTCGGTCATTCTCAATTTCTTGCTCAAGGGAGGTCATCTCGATCTTTCTTTTCTTTGCCTCTTGCCTATCTTCCCTAATCATCTGCAGCTCCATAATAGCTTGCTTATCTGTCAACTGTTTGTTTTCTTTCTCAAGAAGGTTGATGATCCATTTGGCCCTCTCAAGGTTAAGTGATAAGGCTTGTATTTTAGCATCCTTCCATGCTTGTCTCTATGAGAATAATGGAGTGATGATATGGTGAATATGGGAACAAAAAGGTGAGCATGAAGAGATTTTGTAAATGGAACAATAGTAAAGAGATGAGGTATGGGAATGAAGGGAAGGATTTTGGGGAGCAAGGGTTTTGATTAATGAGGGACTTAGGCTTTAAGAAACGGGATTAGTTTCTTAGGGAAATGGGGAAAGGGGAAAATAGAATCAAGGGGTAGTTTTAGTGCAATGAAGTTGGGAAAAGGGATAAGGGATTGTGGTTTTGCAATGATGTGAAATAGAGCATAGAGGTAAGCTAGGGTTTTATCTTTAGGAAGAAAAAAATATGAACCAAACATGAAAAATATTATTTAAGCTTAGGATGTATTAACACTTACTTGTTAGGAGGTGAATGCAACATTTGGGAGGATTTGAGATGAATTTTTGTGATTTTGAAGCCTCACTAGCCAATGTGGAGTGCACTGAGCCCAATGTGTAGTGCCTACCTGATGCGCAGTGCCAGTGTATTTTTACACAGGGAAACGTTGCCTGATGTGCAGTGCCCCTCTGATGTGCAATACCAGGCAAACTTGCTAAAAAATCCGAGTTTTCTCCCTCTTTTGTTCAATTTCCCTTCAAAATGAGATTTTGGCTCTCCACTTGACTTTTTTGCACAATGGAATGACTAGCTAGCATGAATTTGCTTTATATATGATGCACTTTAATTTTTCTTCATTGTAAACCCACTTTTATAAAGTCTTAGTCACTTTTCCTCAAAAACTCTGTTTTTCAGTTGAAGTTTAACTTTTTCATGGCAATTTGAACGATATATGTTTTGATGCTTTTGCTTTTGCAGTGGCAGGAGTTAGCAAGGTAACCAGGAACAGTTGTTGAGTGCTTATTACATATAGAAAAAATTAAATTACATGAAATTTTTACAAAAATGGAAAAACTTTGTTTTCACCTCAAAATAGAGTTTTGAGGTGAAAAATATTATTGAGCATATCAGAAGTAAACTTATAAATTTATGAACCTTCATGTGCCTACTGACCTTTTTATTGAGCATGATTGACAAACCTTAAGACCTAATGGAACTAAACCCTAGGACTAGTTGTTATACATGAAATGAAATAGGATGATTGTAAATGACTAAAAGAAATGTGTAAACAGGTCAGTAGGTGGATGTCATGAGGGAAATTGACATGAAACCACTACCATCAGTTGATCCATTACCTAATGGAATGCAGTTGATTGAATGAGACACCTAATATGCATGCAACGAGCAATTTGATCACCGATGGAACTGTGAAGACACTGACACTAACATTGGCTCCAATGGGGATGGTAGCTCCTGGGAGGTGCCAAGAACCACAGATATTTGGAAAAGCTGACAAGTGCCTTCATTCGTTGGGAAATATGGACTCAAAACTGAACTGACTAAAAATCGAAACTCACTCAAGACTGATACTGACTCAAGTACTTACAAATCCTTTTAATGGCAACAGACCATCGAGATTTGAGGGATTCAAATCATGATGACAACCACCTGCCTACTGATGAAATATATACAATCATGTGAAGTGGGCCTTCCAATGTAACCAATCTAGCAAATGGCTACATATCGAAATTCTGCTCTCATTTTCCCTGAGTAGATAGAACGATGTACATGGTGGAAACTCACAATAACAATTGAAACCGAGGTTTATGCTAACGAACCAGAAAACATTCATCTTTTCCAATGCTTGCAAAAGAATGTTGAAGGGATCTTGAAAATCCTGAAGCACTAGCTTGTCTTGAGATCCAGCAGCAAAAATACAAGTACTCCCTTCATTTTGATCTAAAAGAACAGTTGGTTGCTAATTGATAGGAAGGCATAGAGAAGATAAGCTTCTGCTATCTAAGTATTGGCTGTAAATTCCTTGAGCATAAGAAATTCTGACTCGATTTCTGGCCTATTGTCTCTCTCAGGCTCAATTTCATAGTCTAAGCCTTTCCTAAACAGAAAACATTCTTCAAGATTATTAAATATGACATCCTTATCATTTTCATGAAGGAAAACAATATCTATTCATTGATCTATAAACCTAATTTCAAGTTTGTTATCATTTTCAAAAGTGGAAGAAGCTTCGTTAACACCTTCTTGACTATGTGAACACTATAATCCTGTGTTAGCTTGGGCTGTAATGTGACCTTTAAGGAATTGATCTATCTCATCTTCAGACAGAGGAGATAATACTTTTTGTTTTCTTTTGCTCAAGCAATTATTGTATTCTTGAAATAACATTTCAAAACATGGAAAACCTGAATGACAGTCCCTAATTCCCTAGTCTTCTAAAATTTGAAAACATTGTTGATAATATTCATATCACATGGAAGGGCTAGCTACCTGATTCCTAGCCCTCTCTTGACCTGGTAGGGCTAGCTACTAGGTTAAGCATGGTTTGATGTTACCCTAGACCTAACTTCCTTCAGTCTGAGGTAGATTTAGGCACTAACAAGTTGAAGACCTATGTTTGGATTGCGCAGTTATGGAGAGGGAATTTTCACATTAAATAGAGGCTAATTCCCTTAGGGTATGCGCAAGAAAGTGGGAGATTGGAAGGCTAGGAACTAGGCTAATTATTATCCAAAGGCAATTATTGAGGCATATGATAGAAAATACTTGTGCAAGTTGAGCTGAAGGTTGAGCAGAGCATATTGTATTCATCCATGGCTTACTTGTGAGCTCAAGGAATTAGGGGCGTAGAAGGCTAGTAAATTGGCTAAGTGTTGGCCAGAGTCAACCTAGGAATCAAAGAGATAGATTGTACTAGTGAAGGAATTGTTCAAGTTAAACAACCATTGTATTTTCTTCTCAGATCTTCTAATTAATGCAATATATATAGTCAGGGTTTTAGCAGTTCCTTTCCCTAGATAACTATTGTGTTATGTGTGATTGATATTCTTCCTTTTCTTCCTATTTATTTCATTAAACAATTTTGGTTTCTGCCAATCAGTAAAGTAGATTCTTGTCTTGCATTTTAGCATATCACATAATCTATTGAATCTAAAATAAAAGTATACAGAAGTAACTTCCTTAGAGAATGATTTCTCTCAGCTTTGGCGAAGTGAGGCAGAGAGAGATAGTGAAAATGAACAATAAATAGAGAAGGAGAAGAAACAACTATAAGGTTGAAATAAAAAGCTGGTTCCTCATCTTCCCAAACTGAAATAACAATAGACAATGACACAACTAGAGAGAAATGTATCCCCAAAGCTACTGTTTCATTAGAAATGATTATATAGGAGTAATGGTCAATGCTATTAGGGCATGGCTTCATATGGGCAACATGAAATTTAGACTACTTAGCTAGAGCATCCCATGTAAAAATGATAAATGCCTATATCTAGGCACATGTTTAATTTCGAGACAATATCAAGGGAATGTCATTTACCTTCCTTGCAAAAGGCAATAGTTCCTCTAACACATTTGATCTAACTTGATCTAGGCCGGAGAACTTGTTTTCTTCCATCACTTAACACTTTTCCTTAAGCTTTGGGAGATTCATATCATTCTAGAATTAATGAATATCTATTCCAAGTGTATATCATCCAAGCATGGCAAGGAGATATAAAATTTTGTTTCATTTTTTTGTATCATAAAAGGGAAGGAGGATAGAGATGTAGGGGATAATTCTAGAGATCTTCTCTATCATATTTTTTACTCGTTATCCTTAAGATCTCTTTCTTTGATCAAATCCTTAGATGATAATTTACAAGGATCTACTATCTAACTAAGAGTCCCCCTCAATGAAATTCTTAGATAAGTTGTGAAGCCTACGAAAAGGGAAACCTATTTCAAGTGAATGGAACCCCACTTTTATTTAATGTGATAGGGTCCATAATAAAGAAAAATAATAACTCCTTTATCATCAACATAAAAATCACTGGAACCTTTTAAACCCGGGTTTCCTACTATGGCCCCATTAAAAATCAATTTAATGAAACTACTAGCCTTGAGAAAAAAATGATTGGGAAAGGAAATGACAAAATCTAAAGAAAATAAATAGGGTTCTAGTGAGATATAGGAGATATGAAATAATTAATAATAATTGAATCCTATAGAGAAGCCTTCCAATAGTCTATAGTCCAAGATTGAGGGGAATGGTATTTTTGATACTTTTAGTGAGGACAATCCAACATAGTGTAGGGGTGATGCTTTTCTCTGAAAAATACATTTGTTACATTCCTTCCAAACCTACCAGAACAAGAATCCTATGATTATACGCTAAGACCTATTAAGGACTAGACATTTGCAAGCCATATTGTTCCAATATTCTATAGTAAGAAACAAATTATGAGGATTCCCTAGTTTTATTTGAAATATGAGATGTAAAGGGGCAAGAGATAAGTAGGTGCTCTAGATCTTCCTAGCCAATTATAAAAATAAATAAAATGGACAATCCCTTGAAACCCCTTTGATGATTTCTATCCCAAGTTACTATTTTCTTATGTGAAAGAATTTAGAGAAAGAGGGTGACCTTTGAACATAACCTTTGATCCCATATTACTAGGAGAGATAGGCATGCTCAACTACCATGGAGTAGGGTTCTTGAGCTATGAAATATCATCTTGGCATGTATCCCCATCTAATATTTTTCTACTCCCAAGATGTGGTTGTTTTCCTTTATTGCAAGGATAACCAAATAGTAGACCAATATTGAGATTTATAATTGGGTGGCAAGTTTTCAAGAGATATCCATTTCTTAGTTGGAGGGAGGTGAGATGCACTTTGTTGGTTATTATTATAATGTGTTTCACTTGGTTCATTATCATGATTTAGATGGTCTCCAAGTCTTACTGATGAGTTATTTTTGGAAATTGATTTGATGAAGCGACCTTGAATAGTTTAGAGTGCCCATTATGTATTTTCCAAATATATTTCCTCTGAATAATATATCTATTCGTGCGATAAATATTTTATATCTATGATCCCTAACAATCATTCCAAGACTGATATTTTTAGGCCAAATAAATATTGTGACCATTCTTTCAATCGCATATTTGACACAACAATTATTAATCCAACACCACCATTATTTTCCACTCAAGTCCTTCCTAAGGAATTTTTTATCCCTTAATCCTAGGAATCCCTTAATATTTAGAGTGAAAACAATATCCCATGCAAGCCTAATTATTCTATTTTATACCCTGCACTTCCGCTGCCAAACAAAAGGGGTCACATTAGAGATGTTATTGAATGAAGAAAATACTCAAGAGGATTCAAAGTAAAAATGAAATATATTGGGAAATATTGTAGCACATATTTCAAAAGGATGAGATTACATGTTATCTTAATAGAAAAAAAATATGCAAATTATCCATATTATTATACATATTATTATACATATTATAAAAAAGGAAATTCATTTGATCTTTAACAAATCATCCACTAGGGTGGATCCCAAGTATTTATAAGGAAGAGAGCAAAGATGAAATCCCATAATGTTTGCTAAGTGGTTTTGAATGCAGGGCTAAGTGTTTAAGATGACAACCTGGAATTTGTAATGTATCAAGGAGCTCATAAAGCTATAAAGGACCTAGGTGATTTATTTTGCAAATTTTATCTTAGGGTTACTAATTAGGATTTCTTCACCTACACATTACTAGTCTGAAAACGGAAGGTATCGGCCAAATAAGTGGATTCCTTTTATGGATCCATCAACAACAATCGATTTGAGGGGCCTACCTAGGCCCTTATCTTTTATAATAAATAGGAAATGGGAGAGAGGATCACATCAACGAATTTCTCTAAAGGGATTAAAGGTAGGTGAAAGGGAACCCATAGAATAATATAGAATAGAAGGTGGTGGAAAGGAAGGAAAAGATCAACTAATCTATGTCTCCAAAAAAGAGAAAAGAATGAATACAGTGACATATATAGTCCTAGTTTAGCTTATTAAAATATTTGGAAAGATAAAATGTTATTATCATACATGTTTTTTTCATTTGGCACTGTGAGTTTGTGACTTCATGTTCCACAAAATTTCCATCAAGTATTTGACAACCTTACACATAGCTAGCTTCCTCATTTGAGATATGATAAAGAGGGACAAGTTTGATATGGTTGGATATGACCTTAGAGAGGATATTTTAGATGACATTACACAAGTAAATAGGTAAATTACTACTTTTTTCATCCATTTGTCCAATTTTGGATCCGATGTTATAAAGCTATCATTGAAGGTTGGGACAATGGAGCATAATCTTCTAGATTATTCAATTAGTGCATGAATATTGTTGTTAACAAAATTCCAAATTGAATGATAAAATTATAGCGTGAATCTCTATAACCTAAGGGATTACTTTATTCTTATTCCTTTAACTGCCTCTTCCCACTTCTCTAATGTTATGTGTCCTAGGAGTGCATTATTATCTTTCCAACTAATGAGGATTTTTATATTCTTAATGATTTCCCTTATGGGGTCTATATGCTATAGATGGGAAGCATTGAGAAGATATGAGTATTATATAATTAAATCCTCCTCAATTTCTTTGTGCTTACTCAATATTAACCTACATGTCAATTTCAAGGACAAGATGTGATTTCTATGATGGTGTTGAACCATTGTGTTGTGGAAAACCTTGGATATGTTTGCCCCTCCCTAAGTGAAATGACTTTTTAATTTTTCTTCCTAAAGGATATCCACCTATTTTCAACATTACTTGAGGTTGATAAAGAGACATTCTTCTTCCTTTTTCCAACTTCTTAGATCTTTCTTCCAATATGATTTATTATTGAATGAATTCTATGTTGGTATCCAAAGCCTTTTTCTCTTGAAGAATGTCACGAAATTCCTTTTTGTTCAACTTATTAAGTTTTCTCTTCTAACATTTGAGTTCTTGTATAGCATCTTGTTCCTCCAACCATAATTTATCGCTGTATAATAAGGAAGGTTATGAGAGCCAAAAGATCTCAAGAGTGTAAGGCTTAAGCCTAGTGCCAATACAAATGTAAATATCCAAAAAGATAAACAAATTGTATGATCCTCTATAGAGGAGAATGGATGTTTGAAAGGAATAGTTCTAATCACAACGGATTTTGAGAGAAGGAAACTATATGGCCTCAAAGTGATTTTTTTCTAGCCCCCTCAGTTATTAATCCACATAAAAATACCATTAGGAGTCTTCACATCCACAATATTCATGTCATGAATGACTTTCTGAAATAGGGTGGCTTATGAATAATGTATTGCAACCACCATTTTCCTCATTAAGATATTTGATTATATTAAATTTCCTTCCTAAGATGCATAGTGATTCCTTGAGGATGAGTTTTGATTTATGTAGATTGTAGATGAAACCTTCTTTAGAAGAGATGATTAGATGAAAATTCATTATCAAAATGAAGGGGGTGGAAAAAGATCGAAGTGAAATATTTTATCAAGATTGCAAAGGATGGCCAAGTGTTCTAAATTTCCTACTGAGTATAAGCATATGGATTCATTCCTTTTCCATATTTTGGGAGTTGATTTAGTATTTTTTCCCAAGAAAACTTGGTTTCCTGCAAAATTAGCATCATGGGTAGGTATTCTCCTAACCTACCTCATATGAGTCATTGTTTTCCCTAATAGTTGAGACATCTTCTGTTATCAGAAACTATATTCATGGATATTTTTATTGGTTGGAGGGAAATTCCTTTGTGATTATAAATATTCAATGATAACTAATTAAATTTTCTCCTATCTCTTTCAGTATTTGTCTATTGTATTTCCTTTCTAACCTTTACCCAAATAGGGGTGTCTTGGGAGATAAATTAAAAGAGTGGTTATAAACCAATAGTTTTGGAGAAGAGGAGGTGGACGCTAAGAGTTTTTAAAAGAAAAAATGATGGGATTTTAGGAGTGCATTACAAATGAGATGCACATGAGACTTTGGTATAGAGAGTGGGTATTTTCCATGCCATGTATTAGTGATCTCAAGAAAGTGAGGGTCATATAAATCCATTTTAGTAGGGGACATAAGAAATTAATTCATTGGATATCATTTCATCTTATCCACTTCGGTGTGTTCCTTTATATAGTGGGTATTTTTATCTACAACCTATCTTGAGGATATAGGCCCCCTAAAACTAAGTTGTGATCTAGTGGGTTTTTGAGGGGTTGTAAAACCGATAGCAACTTCTTAATGGAGAGCTTAGAAATTATTGCTAGTTCACAATGAAAATTTGTGGGATACATTAAGAGAGTTGCAAAAGCGTATTCTATGAGATAAAAATTTAATGAATAATTCCTTATTAGTTTGTTGATTTTGCATCAAATGAATCTCCTTCAAATTCAGGGGATAGATCTTGAATTGGCTTTCATATTGGTGAAATCATCGAAATTTATAGGGGATATGTTAATAATAAATGGGGTTATTCCAATCCTTATATTGAAAGTGGATGAAAGTGGATGTAAGAAAAGGTTGAGTAATATGCATGAAAACACACATGTAGTCATGTGATTTGTAGCATCGTTGTTTCTAGCATTAGGAAATTTTCACAAACTTTCAAAGTGCAATGCCAATGCCTTCTAGTATTCATGCTCTCAAAATCCCCTTTAAAGTGAAAAGTGTTTGATATTGACAAAAGAAATTTTTAGTTTCTCTTTGTGAGAGATAAACTTTTTAGTCCAACAATAAAGAAATAAACCTACTAATTTGAAGAAATAACGTCATTTTTTAATATCATACTTAAATCTTCTAGACTAGTAAAATTCCATATGAAAAACACTTTTGCCCTATGCTCGAGAGAGATTTTCACTCACTGCTATTTAATGTTTGATGCCAAATTTTGAGCCATGGAAGTTGTCATATTAAAACCGGACCCCATCCTATGAGTTCTTCTTGGAAAGAGCTCTAAGGTGATATATAGAAGTCGAAAAAAGGGTTCCTAGATCAGAAGTTAGGGCATGTTGAAGAATCCCTTTAGAAATCTCAAAAAACCCAAAAATGGCTGAATTTTTAAGGAAAATCACAACCGGGACTTGGGACCGTTCATCAAAATTGCATATTAGTATCGTTGGGGACCAAGAGGCTAGAAACATCGGTGATTGCAAAAACTATGATCTGCTGATCATCAATATCATATATTGGTCAATTGGCGGGATTTAAGTCATCAAGACTATGTGGGGGGGAGGGTCGATTGAGATAGAATGTAATATTTATGG
>APFE031518547.1:184080-219617 GCA_000404065.3 Pinus taeda | reverse complement strand
GGGGTGGTGAGAAACTCATTAACAAAGAAAAGCACGCCAAAACCAAGGGCCATCCCACCTCTTTCTCTCTCCTCGAGGGGCCCACATGGCGGCTTCTGATTAGTTCTCGGAGCTGATGTGTTGGCTGATGTCAGTGATGAAGTGGCACGTATGGATGATGACAAGGAAGGGGGACATGTGTCACTCATTTTTTGGCATTTTTAGGGGTCATATAGGGATGTTTCTGAGTGCCACGTGGCACCACTCACACGATGACAGGTGGCAGTGATGATGTCAAAAATGACATCAACAGGTTATCCAAGATCGATGGCGTTAGGTCTCAGTTTTATTGGTGATTGCGATGTGATGAGGAAGGGTCATGGACGTGATATATTATAAACATTGACCTATAAAATTTTGAGGTCTGGGAAATCAGTCGATAAGGGACTTATTGCGATATAAAGGAAATGGCCCACCATGCATTTATTGAAGGCCTTAAGCACTTTAAGGAAAAGCCCCTGGTCTCCACACACAAGGGTTTACAATAAATGGGCCTAAGAGATAAACGCCAACCCCTACCGATTTGTCCCCTTTAAATGATTTAAAAGTCCATAGCACGGTACACTGATAACAGGACACAAAGCTCTAAAAGATCGATGGGTTGGTAGTTGGGGAGTTTAATGAAGGTATGGGAGCCTTCATTGAAGGACTCAGCCTGCAACACACCTCCATAATTCGGTGCTAAAATCAATCAAAGAATAATTAACAGAGGTCGACCAATGCAACAGTGCACTGCCTCAAACATCCAAAAGAAACCTAATTACAATAGGGATATGGCTCAATTCAAGGCCTCCACTAAAGTAGCAAGGGGACACCTCCTCCTTTCTCTTTTGATTCTCCTTCTCTGTGTGTTATTTCGGTATTTTTCAAGAAATTGTTTCGATCGTGTTGTAATATTTTTGGGGGCAACATAGCCTAACACGGAGCCAATACAACTAATCTACCATGACAACTAGGGCTCGGGCTCATATCTTTTTTTGTAAACTATTATGGCAGTTCCCATTCCTTTTTATGAAAAGGGGGAAGAAATATTGTACAAGGGTTGGGTTTGGGAGGTTTGGGTTAGAAAAGATTTAGAGACCCGAGAGGGTTGATATCAGTGAGGCCAATTTCAGCTCAATTTTCTTGTTTAATGGGGAGATTTACTAATTTCATTACTGAATAGAAGGAATCGTCATGGGAACCTTTGAGACAAATGGAATTTTTCTGTTGATTCCAAATGTGATTAATGTGTAGTAATTTTTTCCTGGTAATTGCATTTCACTTGTGTAGTCCTCTCTTTGAAACAAAATTATGACAATTCTTGGGTTTCTTGTGAATTAATGGACTTATCCTCACTGCTCAATAGTAAGTAGAACCTATCTAGATCAAATACTTACTTATGTTATTCACATGCAGGAACTACCTGTGATCATTTTAGATTTACTTATGGCTGTGATTTAAATACAGTACCTATAGTAGTTCAAATTTCTTTGGTTGTTAAACATAGATTGATACCCATTAGTATGCAGCCTGAAGCTTTACATTTGCTCCCTCTATTGCTTCCATTTCACCTTCTTAATCTCTCATATTTTTGTTGGAAATTTGTGGCTGAAGACTCTATTGTCACAACACTCTACACCTCATTTCCTCTTTCTCCTTCCCCTCTCCATCACCAATTTAGCTTCAGTTTAAAGCTCGTTCATTTCCATGTGTAGGCCACCAGAAGAAGAAGTCATTCTTCTTTGAGATTGCCCCATATACCCTCAAAATTTTGATTCATGAGTTGGCTTGAATCTCCCTCATTAAAGGCATATTGAACCAAACCCTTTCACCACCATCTTCATTTCGTGAAAAATGGAGTGTTGCAAACCCGTCTCATACCATCTTACAAGAAATCCTCTATTTAAGATGTCCTAGGCCCTAATCTACAATCAACCCATAAGTCTTCTCTAGGGATATTATCTTGTTGCACTTGTGTTGTAGGTGTAAGATTTAGCTACAACATCCTTCTAGCGCAATTACCAAGGAAAGGATTAGAATATTTTTCCCTAGGTATGAAAAAAAATTTCATTTCCTTTGTTAGGTGAGCATAGGAAGTGGGTTGAAGATCTCTCACCTTGGCAACTCCACTTTCAAATATATGGTAAACAACCTGGTGACTCCACTATCCATATCTCTCTTCTGATCTTCCTGCCCTTTTAAGAATCCACATACTTTCTGTGATGCTACATCAGCCCAAACCTCTCCATACTTTGAAACTGAAATCAACCATATAGGGAGGTTTTCAGGATGGCCCTTCCTGGATTCCTGGCAAGCCAATTTGCACCACTGGATTTTTCTTCTATAGCTAGTTTTCCCATTCATGGCCCTCCATATCATGAGTGGAACACTTATTTGCCTAAATTCAGTGAGAACTTAGAGAAAATACCTAAAAAACACCTTAAATACTTTCATGAATGCATGGAGGAACGAGGTATTCTTCTTGAAGATGTACAAATGAAGTTATTCAAATTGTCTTTAGAAGGAGATGTTAGGGTGTATTTTAAAACACTACCTCATGGCATCATATATTCCTTGAAATGTTTCCATACATCATTCTATCAATTTTATAAGAGATTTTATCCACAGAATGGTCTGCTTGAAGATTGCCACACACTTTGTAAAGATGAAAACAGTCCTGAGGTTGACGAATCTACTAAAGATGTTGGTGGAGCTCCTCCCTAAGAAAGGATATATTCACATCAAGAAGAAGGAAACACCATTGAGCTACAAATAAACTCTTGGAGGGCTTCTTCAATTGAGTCTGATGTTTTTCCTTCTCATGACGAATATGAATCTGATGGAGAGTCTAGTGGGGCAAAGCTACCATACTCCCAGTTATGGGATTCTGAACAAGAAGAAGAGGCCCATCAGGAGGTCAACAAAGAGGCTCCATTACATGATGCATATCTTTCACACGAACAGAAGAATCAAGGACCTCCTCCTATTTATGGTCATATGATTGAGAGGAGGAGGAAATGGTCATGGAGGTGTAGAAGGAGTTGTTAACTAGAAAGTGGGGAGAAAGCTCCCAACAACAAGTGTTTCAAGAAGAACTCAAGGCTAAAATACCATGTAGAATTTGGTGTTGCCTACTGCAGAAAGATGCCTACCAAGAATTCTCAATAGACCCTCCAATCTATGACTCTTAAAGTTCATAAAGTGAAGAGTTTGTTTCAGATTTCCAAGAAGATGGCCCCATTGAAAATGGGCAGTGAAAGATAGACAACCAGTTTTTCTTGAAAAGGTTGAAGCTCAGGAGCTGGATAATGTTTGTGGTTGCCTTGACCAAGAGGATATTGGTCAGAAGATTGTATGTGAAGAAGAGGTTATTGCAAACATTCATTGTCTATTCCATGACTCCGTGGCTGAGTATATGAAATTATTCTTTAGCCAGCAATAGAGGTTATTTCAGTACCATGTATTAGGTTCCATATCTATAGATTTTTCATGTTGCATGCCTGTTTTAAAATTTCTTTTCCAGCGTTATGAAGGTATGTGGTCCAATGCTATAATGATCCTCTGGTTCTATTGGAGAGTTGAGCATACTTAGTTGAATTAAGCATTTGACATAAGTAAGATTGTACATAAATAAGCTCACCAATTGATAATTTACTTTCAGTTGGTAGAGTTTTTATTTTCTGCATGTAGATGGATAGAGAAAGGTCCCATGGAGATTTTTCTAATTATAAATTACATATATTACTGACTCCATGCCTAATGGTGAAAGATTCTGGTTTGCAGGTTCTCAACACCTTGCCAGCAAGGCATTGGCCCCAGTAGGAGCCACTATTGTTACTCACTGATTTTTCAGTCACCATTGGCTTCAGAAGACAAATAGCAGTGATTTTTGATGCCAAAATTTCAGCCAGAAAAGTTTTCAGAGTCAAGATATACCCTTTCTACTATGTAGTTATCAGAAAGAGCCTTCTAGTGGTATATAGAAGTCCAAAAAAGGGTTCCTGGATCAAAAGTTAGGGCATGTTGAAAAATCCCTTTAGAACCCAAAAATGGGTAAGTGTTGAAGGAAAATTGCAATCAGGACTTGGGACAATTCATTGCAATCGCATATCGGTATTAGCAGGGACCATAAGGCTAGGAACATCGGTGATTGCACAAACATCAATTCATTGATCACCGATGTCAAGCTATAAAAAGGGTCTCTTTCACCTCTAATTACCTTACATTAATATGTCAATCCAGGAATGTTTTGTTATTTCAAAGAGTGTCTAAGTCTGAGGCTATCATTTGCCAGAGTAATGCTAGTATCACAGTGTTCGAAGATACAAGAGTAAACAGATGCTTGTTTATAGCTAACTACTTCAAAAGATTAAACCAGATTCAGAAAACTAAGCAATTTATCAGTCAAGGGTTCGGTAGCAATAACCCATCCCTTTGTAAACTGATGGAAAAGGAAACCACATAATAGATTGTGGATCTGGTAGCCAAATAGTAGATGTTAATGCTCACTACAGCCTAAGATCGTTCTTCACACCAAAATAACAAATGACAAGAAATGAAACGGCAGATAAGAAATAGAACAACAAACCTGAAATGGAACAACAGTTAAGAAATTGTAATGGCAAATAAGTCTAACAAGCAGTAACACCTTAGTCTATAAGATCAATTCCACTAATTGTAATCTACAGGAATCAAACGACAATCCCTCACTCTTAAGGGAGGATTGAATAACACACGAAAATGGAATAGCACTGATTAATGATGAATTATAGAACAACTCTTGAAAACCATATATACACATGACACACTTTAATAGTAATCTAATCTAGTTATCAATCTCAGTTAGAAAGAGTACAACTGCGTTTCAAAATAGAACAACATTGTTTATAGATACAACAATCGCAAAGAACATAACTTCCAAGATGAATTCCATAACGTTAATGAACAAGTGAACAACACAAACACTCTGTAATTAAACAACAACAATATCTTGTAAATACTAGCAGTATTATCTCAACACCTAAAAGAACAGTGATATGATGGAGAGTCAATACAATAGTTCTGTCTTTAGAAACCTTAATAAATTAAACATAACAGAGCATGTGATGTAAAATTATAAAACACATCAGATTACCAAATAACGTCGATAAGAAAACCACACATAAACCAAACGTAATAGTACAGGAGAAAGTGTCCTCCAAGGTCGGGCCCTTAGCCTCCAGGGGTACACTGCTTGAAGTTATTCCAGAGTCAAAGATGAAATAGCAAGCAAGTTTGTATTAATACATAAAGCGGAATTACAATAGATCAGTTCTTAATGAGACAAGATGATCAAAGTTTTGATCTTAAAGGAAATTACATACAACATAATAGATTCTCCCTCCTCAAGCTAATAGTGCTGCCCCTTTTATAATGGTGAAGGCAGAGATATCTAAGTGCAGAAATAGTTAAAGAAGCGATCCCTCAGGATCAAGGATCCTGAGGGATTCGCCGAACCGTTAGTCCTCAGTCATCTCTTTTCTTTCCTGCACCGAGCCGATATCTCCACTTCCTTTCCAAGGTTGATTCACTTTGATTTGCTTTGCCTTGTTTGCATACGATCTCCCGTCAAAGGGACAATGGTTAACTCGTCCTTGTCCTTTCCTTTGGAACGACAGTTTCTCATTTTTCCTTCTTTCTGCATAAGGAAATGACAATTGTCAGTGTTTTCATCTTGCATACTAATCTCACATGTTTTATTACAATTCCTTATCGTTTTATGAGTTCATGATGCAAAAGGTTTGTAAGCTCTAAAGAAAAGATGCTGAAATAATTACCAAAAACATACCTTCTTTAGTACTCCACACACCCCCCTGCTTACTCCTTTTCATGCCCTCATGAAAACATTGTAGTTGACATGTAAGGTAGTGAGTGAGTAGGCTAGAGATGGAATCTCATGTGAAGGCCTATAGCCATGATGCATAACTAGGTGTTCAAAGAAATGGCCTATCTGACCCTCAGGCATCTCATACAGGGGTTGGTATCCAGGTGCCAAATAATTGGACTCCAGAACCTATATCCTAACCAGGATGGCCCTGCCCTCAAAATGACTTCGCCATAGAGGTGCAAGCAGTTGGAGGCTAATTTAAAATTTTCATATTTAAATGGTTCCCTGAGCTGGATATTCAGATTAGAGATCTGATACCAAAATTTAGCCGCATCAATGGCAGGGTCTTTGATAGAGAAAAATTATTCTAATCCCTATCAAATGATTCCCTCATGCATGGGTCCTAATGATTCAATTACACTTGGAGTCTTCATGAGGTTTCTATGTTTTCTCCACAACTGTACTGGATCCCTAGGCTTAGATCTTATCCACAAATCTAATCCATTTTCTTGTCTTTGGAAAGCATTATAGTCTTTAAGCCATTTAATTTGATTAACCCCAAATGAAATAAATCCCTGTAATTGGATATCCCCAACAAAAGGGCCAAGGTTCAGCTCAGTCTCCTGGTCTAATACAAGGTTATGTAAATAAAACTCACACAGTAGTCTTTGAACTTTTACCCATTAGTGCTTACAGCAATTTATAAAATCATCAATGGTGTTAATTTGTATGGGAGCACTTGGTTTAACAGCATTTATTTTCAATTGCAAATATCGCTCCATTAAAAAGAAGGCATAACTCTTAGCAAGGGCTCTACATGCTAGGACGTCATTGTACAAAGAACATAAGGTATCCATCTGCTTGATAACTATATCTAACCTACGAGTTACCTTCGCGACTTTTTCTTCTTCCCTTCGCCACCCTTCAAAGGCCTGGCTTTCGAATAGATTGATGTTCCTAAGCTACTGTTGTAGCTCTTCATACTTTTCTCAAGGGACCGTTTGCTCTATAAGCTTTTCTGCTGCTTGCTGAGCTTGCTTCAAACCCCTTCGTAGGGTTACCGTTTTCGGATCTCTTTTCCATGCGACAGTGGAGGCCAGGAGTTTTACCTGAATTTTCCTATTGCGTTGTTTTGCGTTCATGACCCTTATTACTCCCGAAGGTGGTGTCTTCGTCTAAATTTCCTTAATGCGGGTCAACCTATGATCCATTTCTATCTTAATGTGGATATCCGTCCATTGTTGTTCCTTTTTAATTGGAATAGCAGTCTGCTCCTCGGTATCATTTGGAATAGTAGCCTAGTTTTCGATAGGGTTTTGAACAGCAGGATGGACTCTGGTCCTCTGCCCCTTTGTCTTGAGGGGTTTTGCTAGAGTGGTTGCAATTTTCCTTCCTGAAGTCGTTTTTACCCTTTTCCTTGCTTTTAGAATCCTAATCTGCTGTTGGAGCTGAATTATTATATTTAGTAGTCTCTACTGTTCCTTCCGCAATTCCTTAATTTCCTCAATTTCCTTAAAAGGAATAGCAGGTTGTTTACTATGGCCTGGACTGTGACTAATTCCCTGATTTTCTCTCTGGGGTGCTTCTTCCTTGCTCTGCTCTGGTTGTTTTGGGGCAAGAACCCTAACTAGTTCTTCTGTTTCTTGGGTGACTTCCTTTTCTGCCCCGCTCTCCTCCAGAATTTCTTCTGGTGTCGTCTAGCCAGGAACAGATTGTTCCTGTTCTGCATCTCCTATCATATTTTCATCATGAACAGGAAGATTCTCTTCTTCTACCTCCCCTGCATGTGATTCTTTAGGTGCATTTACCTTCTGAGGTTCCTCTTTGACATGGAGATCTGAAGGACTGGAAGGTTGGCCATATTTGCCCATATTGGCCAAAACATTGGCCAATTCATCTTCTCCCAATGGGTCCTTCATTGGGCTACCTTCCTGCTATTCTGTTTCCTCCTCCTGCTCAGATTGCTCAGCTTCCTCTTCCATTTCTCCATCCTCTTTTTCCTACATTCCTTTCTCATTGTCTTCCCCTTCTAATCGTGTGGGTTGCTCATCTTCTATCTCTACTGGTTGGTTGGTGTTCCCTTGGGGCTTCTCCAGCCTCCCTTGTAGCCATGCTAGCCAGACCGATTTCCTTCATTTTTCTAGACGCTTAGGTGTATTGGTGGCATGTTTACATTTTGGGAATGGTGTGGTCAATCCTCCATTTATCATGGCAATTAGCTCTTCCCAGCTGCTCTGCTGCTGGGTAAGACTATGGCTGACTATTAACCAAATCAACCCATGATGACTAACAACTGACTCTACATGCTATGCCTTTCTTATGCTCTGTGCAACGTCATGAAGTAATGAATTCAAAAATGCAGGTAAATTTACAGAGCATTTTTGCTTTAGTACAGCTAAGAGTTTAAGATGTCATGGTCTTACCACGTCTTTTCTTCCTTCAGAGGTGATGTAGCTTTGAATGGTCTTCGCCAATTCTGCCCACGACTCTCCTAATGTTGCTGGCAGAACCCACTTTCCTCTAATTGTTAGGCTTTGGCCTTCCTCCTATAAGATTTCTATAATCTTCTGCAATCTCTCCTTTTTTAACGTCCATACAGGTCCAGCGGCTGGGAGTCCCAAGACTTCTGCGATTATGTCATCGATGACTGCTATGTGTCTCCCCCTCACTGTGGAGTGATCCTCTTGCAAGTTCTGCAAGAATTCAATTGCTACAGTCTCATTAGATTCTTGTAAACGGTTGAGATAAGTCAGCCACCCTGCTCTTGCCAGGATTTCCCGGGCAGCAGCAGAGACTGTTAACACCTGCGATTCTCTCTGAATCGATCTTCCTCCCATGTTTATGGTTTCGCTATAAACTCTCAATGGAACAACAATTTTTCACGCTGTTGAAACACAGAGAGGCTGACAGACGCAAGACTCGCTCAAAATCTAATGTTGCAAAGTATACAATGGAAATGGCTTATGAACAGCAAGTCATGCAGAAAAATAAAAAATAGTATACCATTAAGCTGTGCTATACCCCAGTATACAGCTTCCTGAATAGTGATCTGACATGTAATCTAGGGAATGATGAGGTTAACCTCCCCCCCCCGCAATGTGATAGGCCATCCCAGCCATCAAATAAGGGAGTGGCACCCATTCTCAAATGAAGTCCTTAAGGAACAGCGTATGGCAATATGCCATGTTTACAAAAGTAGCAAATTACCGAAATCAAGGCATAGAGTTGGTTCGCTTAATACGTAAGAGACTGCAGTGATATGATGCGAGACTGGGGATAGTACATCTGCCGTGGATATGGAGTTTCATGCAGTCATTGTCAATTGTTCTTTCATGATTGGTGATAATAGATATACATGCATTGTATGGTTTGGGAAATAATATATGATTGATCACTAAGGCATAAGAAATAGAAGGGTGCTAATAACTACCTATTGGTGTAAATAATGTGACTTCAATACCATTAACAGTGCTCTATTGCCGACAGGTGTCCATAACCTTGGAAGAGTTGTTTATTTCACCTATGGAACCATGATCCTTTGTGTATGCTTAGGAAATGCTATGTGATGTCAAAATTTAGGCCATTATGCTGGCTTGGTCACCAGTTAGCCATACTGCTAGTCACGAGCAAGGAGCGAAAGGTGGGCAGGCTGGCTCGTGATGAGACCTCCTATTCCAAGGGTTCTTTATTTGATATACCTTTTGGACCATATCCCTGATGTGGTGGCCATAGTGGGAATGCCACTTCGCTTTCGTCCTCATGATAATGGTAGGTTGGCTCTTGATGAGACCCCCTATCTTGCATTTGACAACTTATAAGTCATTAAGACATCCTTGTTTGCTCTTTTTTATTTCTTTTTCATAAAGTACTTTCCCTATTTATACACAAAGGGTGGTTCAACACTCCTTAAGATTAGGAATGGTGGAAGAAGTCTTAACATCTCAATAGGAAGATGTAAACCATTTTCTCTTATTCCTAAATAATAATCAAAGAGGATTAAAAGGGACCAACATGATAAAGGTAACCAATCAGAGCAGAATTAGTAGAACAATGACAGCAAAAGATAATGAATAAGTGTGTCCTTCCTTCTATCCTCTTACCAATTCAGAGCAATTTCTTATAAAGATAGCGATTTTATGATTCACTGATTTCAGTATGTTGTGATTTTGTATGCATTGCATAAGTGCATAGTTGTATTCTAAAAGACTTGAAAGAACAGGAACAGTAAGCATCCTTAATTTAGAACAGGAAGGGGAACAAGTTTTTTCAAAAAGGGAGAGAAAAAGAACGCAAGTGGTGTTCTTTTTGGAAAAAGGAACAACAAAAGACCAAAAATGTTGTTCCTTTGGAAACAGAACAACAAAAAATGCAAATGATGTTTCTTTGAAAAAGGAACAACAAGAATTGAAAATGTTGTTCCTTTGGAAAAGGAACAACAAAACACACAAATGTCGTTCCTTTGGAGAAGGAACAACAGAAATTGAAAATGTTGTTCCTTTGGAAAAGGAACAACAAAACACACAAATGTCATTCCTTTGGAAAAGGAACAGTAAAAATCGAAAATGTTGTTCCTTTGGAAAAGGAACAACAAAGCAAACAAATGTCGTTCCTTTGGAAAAGGAACAACAGAAATCGAAAACATTGTTCATTTGGAAAAGGAACAACAAAACACACAAATGTCATTCCTTTGGAAAAGGAACAGCAGAAATCAAAAATGTTATTCCATTGGAAAAGGAACAACAAAGCAAACAAATCTCGTTCCTTTGGAGAAGGAACATCAGAAATCGAAAATGTTGTTCCTTTGGAAAAGGAAAAACAGAATACACAGAAATGTCATTCCTTTGGAAAAGGAATAGTAGAAATAAAAAATGTTGTTCATTCTGAAAAGGAACAACAGAACACAAAAATGTTGTTCCTTTGGAAAAGGAACAGCAAAATACACAGAAATTTCGTTCCTTTGGAAAGGGAACAGCAGAAATCGAAAATGTTGTTCCTTTGGAAAAGGAACAGCAGAACATAGAAATGTCTTTCCTTTGGAAAATGAACAATAGAAATTGAAAATGTTGTTCCTTTGGAAAAAGAACAACAAAGAAAACAAATGTCGTTCCTTTGGAAAAGGAACAACAAAACTCAGAAATAAAGAAAAAGAACAAAATTACAGCAAAATGATGGCTAATCCAAAGGGTTCTGTTCTTTTGAAAAAGGAACAGCTGGAAGAAAATGTTGTCCTTTTGAGAAAAGGAACAAAAAAAAAAATAGTAACGGAAAAGCATTGATTCAAAAATATGTACAAAAATGATTCAACAAAAGAAAATAAATTATGTACAAACTATAAAAAGAAATAAATTTCTTAATGAATTACAGGTGAGCAAGAATTCTCTCCCTCCCCCAAAATTTCCATATCAGAGTCTCAGGGTAGCTGCTGGCAGAAGGACTCCCGAGTGAGTGGTTTGCGATAGAGACAAACTCGGTGGCCATTTGCCTTGAAGGCATATCCAAAACCATCAATGGTGATTAGAGTAAAGGTACCATTGTCATGTACTTTCTGGATTTTGTATGGTCCCAACCAATGAGTTTGGAGTTTCCCGGGGAAGTCCTGAAACCTGGAGTCGTACAAAAGTGCCCAGTCTCCTTCATTGAAGACTTTATTTTTAATGAGAGAATCAACCCATTTAGCTCGCTGCTGCTGGATCAGGGCAGTGTTTTGAAGTGCATAGAGCCTAATTTCGTCCAGCTCATTGATCTACTGTAATCGATTAATCTGTGCCTCAGTTAGTTCTAAGCCAACTTCATGTGTTGTACATAATGTTTGGATTTTGAATTCTATGTGGAAAATGGGTTGTTTTCCAAACACTAATTGATAAGGTGAGTAACCAGTGGTACTTCTCCATGTTGTTCTATAAGCCCACAGTGCTTTGAGTAGTCTGGCAGCCCAATCACATCTATGTGACACAATGGCTTTTTTAGGATTGCTTCTATTATTTTATTGCTGCTTTCTACCTACCCATTTGCTTGTGGGTGGTATGGATTAATGATTTTATGTTGGACATGATAGTTGTTGAGTGTTGCAACTATTTTGTTCCCAGAAAACTGTGTTCCACCGTCTATAATTATCTCTCTTGGAAGGCCATAATGCACAAATAGATGGAACAGGAACTGTATGACAGAATCCTCTGTAGCTCTTGGCAATGCCTCTGCTTCAACCCACTTGGTGACATATTCTATTGCCACCAAATATATATGTTTTCTGGTTTGATGATGGGTTAATTGGTCCAACGAAATCAAGAGCCCATCGCTCGAATGGTTCAATAACTAGCTGTGGTTTCAGAGGCATCTCATCAGACTGACCAGTGCGTCCTTCTCTCTGGAAACTGTCACAGGCTTGGACGAATTTCTTTACATCTTTGAAAATCATGGGCCAATAATACCCAGTTTGCAACACTTTATGTCCAATTCTGTGATCGGCGAAATGTCCACCACATGGTCCGTCATGGCAGACTTTTAAAATGTCAAAGATTTCATCTTCTCGAATGCATCTCCTAATATGCATGTCTGCCCCTGTGTGGAAAAATAGCCCCCAATCCAAGAAAATCAAGCACTCCGCTGAACAATCTATTTCCGCTCATTAGGGGTTAGATGCTTTGATAGTTTACCTACGCAACATCAGCATACCAGGGTGTTTGAACAACCACAATAAAAAGATGCTCGTCTGGAAATTAATCTTCAACTGTTGCTGCATCGATTGGATTTGGCATTCTTGAGAGAAAATTAGCTACATGATTTTCTTTTCCAGGTTGATCCTTGATTGTAATATCAAATTCCTACAATAAAATCAGCCATCTAGTTATTCTGCCATTTTTTATAGGCTTGTTTGCTAAATATTTTATGGCAGAATGATCTGTGTACAAGATAACAGGATATCCAGTAATGTAATGTCTCAACTTATTGACAGCATGTATTACAGCTAGAAATTGTTTTTCAGTAACAGTGTAGTTTAATTTAGCAGGGGATAAATTTTTGCTGATGTAATAAATTGCATATGGTTTTTTATCCTCTTCCTGCCCAAGGACTGCTCCAATGGCTGTATCTAAGGCATCAGATGATATCTGAAATGGAAAATCCCAGTTTGGTCCTCGAAGGACTGGGGTTGTGGACAGGAGCTTCTTCAGATCCTTGAAAGCCTATTCTCATTTTTCTGTCCAAAGAAAATCAACGTTACCAGCTAGTGCATACAAAGGTGCAACAATATGCGAATAATGTTCTTTAAACCTCCTATAATAACCAGAAAATCCAAGAAAACTGCGTACCTCCATTTGAGTGGTAGGAGTGCGAATAAGAAAAACTATTTGGATTTTCGCTGGGTCTACCTGAATGCCAGCTACTAAAATATAGTGTCTTAGGATAAGTCCTTCAGTCATCATCATATAACATTTTTCATGGCTTAAACAAAGCCTGGTAGTAATGCAGCATTGTAGGACTTTTTCTAGTGTATCCAATGCTGGATCGAAATCATCTCCATATGGTGTAAAGTCATCCATGTATACTTCAAGTCCTTCATTTATTAAGTCTACAAAAATACTGAGGATAGCCCTTTGGAATGTGGCAGGAGCATTACATAAGCCAAAAGGTAGAACTCAGTAGGCAAATGTTCCCCAAAGACAAGTAAAAGTAGTTTTGTCTTGGTCTTCAGGGGTAATCTGAATCTGATTGTATCCACTGAAGCCATCCAGGAAAAAAAAAATTTATTTCCTGCCAAAGTGTCTAATACATGGTCGATGAATGGGAGAGGGAAGTGGTATTTTTGTGTTGCTTTATTTAGCTCTTTGTAGTCCACACAGATTCTCCATTTCCCATTCTTTTTTGGTACCGGCACAAGCAGAGAGACCCATTTACTATAGGAGATAGGATAGATGAAATCGACATCTAAAAGTTTTTGAAGTTTAGCTTTTACCACATCTTTTAGATGAGGATTTCGTCTCCTCTAAGGATGACGAATAGGTCTCGCATCTTGTTCTATATAAACGTTGTGTGTACATAACTGGGGGTAAATTCCTTCATATCAGGGTAGTCCCATGCAAATGCTTGTTTATATTTCCTTAACACATGGATGTGCTTCATTTCTGGTTCGGATGTGAGGTTGGCATTAATGTTTAAGGTTTTTCCCGGTTCAATTTCCACAAATTTTACTATTTGCAATAGAGGTAACAGGTATTGTATGATTATGTGTATATTTAAGAGGATCTTCTTCTAATTCACTATCAAATGCTACTTTTATCATGTGACATTGTGTGCGGGATGTGAGATCAGTTTGACTAATGAAATTATTAATGGCATCGTCTTCTGTTTGGTCATTGAAATCAAGTGCCTCTTGTATAGTTAATGGAGATCTAATGTTATCAGTAAGGTATGATACAGGGTTCCTATTAGTTTTGACTATTGTGACACTTGGCTGTGCTGGAGGATATAGAACTAAGTTCTTGATATCTGCTCCTCTGGTTATGGTCATATTTCCTTACCGACAGCCAATATAAGCATCGATAGTGGCATGCCAACGTCTACCTAAAATCAATGGATGTCCATCAAGTCAGGTTTTGAGATTTATTATCATAAAATCGGTTGGATATTCCCAGGAGTCAACAGAGACCATGACATCATGTAGTCCACCCTCTGGACTAACCACAGATCGGTCAGCCAATTCTAGCAAGGTAGAGGTGGGTTCTACAGATGTAATGCCTAGCTTTTGGCAAGTAATGGTTGTTAAGATATTTATTGCAGCTCCTAGATCAACTAAGGCATTGGAAAGGGTCTGACCATAAATTTGCACAATTACTATTGGATTTCCTGGGTCTTCGTATTTAATGGGTGTTTTTGTTCCTGATAATAAGTTAGATAGAGTGCTGATTACTTGGACTCTTTGATTATTTATTATATTCCTCCTTTGTTTCTTTATACACAATTCTTTGATAGTTTTTGTGTATATCGGGATGTCTTGAATGGCTTGGAGGAATGGAATTTTTATGTACAAATTTTGTGATTCTCCCAGAATGTCAAAATCAGGATATTGTATAGGTCAAGGTATGACTAATCGTTCTAGAAATGGGGGAGAGGATGTGGTTGCTTGATTATGAGTTTTTTGTTTATTCACATCCTCTTCTTGTGACAGATGTTCTCTAAGTAACTGATTTTCAACCTGAACTGTCTTATCTCCCTCGGTTTCAATGATACGCCCAGATCTTAACTGAATATCATTACACTCCCTCAGATCGGTTTCTATTTCTGGTGTTTCTATGATTTGGACAGATTGGACCAGTCTGTTATTTGGATTGGGGTTGGGTTGGGCTGGGAGTTGCAGTCTCAGATTAGACTGGGGATTTTGTTGTAAGGCTGGCAGTGTAGGTTGAGGGAGCAGAATGGTTCCTACTAGCTAATGCATTGGTCTCTGCCAGTTTGTCTGCCCGACTGAACTTTGTGAAGTAGGGGGAGTCCATTGTGGTGGGTATGCATTACTTTACCAATATGATGGGTATAAGGAACGTTCAGCCAACTAGGTTGTCTTTCCTGATTCAGCCACGTGATTGAAGAAGGAAACGACTTTGGTGACCAGTTTGGAAACAGGGGTTGAAATTGACTTTGCCACATATTATATTGTTGAGCATTATACTGCGGAGGCTGAAAAGAAGAAGTTGGGTCTGGAAACATACCAGATTGTCACAGCTACCATTGACGATGTTGGTTGAGCAAATACACCGATTCTGGCTCTTCTTTTGCTTCCTTATATACTGCTTTTAGTCCAGGAAGTGAGGGATAACTTTCTGTAAGGTGATCTCTTGTGCAGATGGCGCATGTTTGGACTGCATCTAGTGGACACTCCTTATGGCTATGCTTTTTCCTGCATTGGGGACAGAAGATTGCCAAATTTTGTTCTGCCTCCATTTGCTTCTGTTTAGCCTGCATAATATCAAGTTGTGTAGTTAGTGTCCCTAGTATATCAATTTTAAAATTTTACAATAAATTTCCAATTTCTACACGCGTTTCTCCTTCTGTCGAAATTTTATTATCTCTTACAAACCGATCATGTTCTATCGGTTTTACTCTTGTGCTGCCTCTCGAGCTCCTGATACATAAATCAATAATGTCAGCAAAATTTTCTTGATAAATATCTCATTTTCCCATAATGTTTAATGTTTCAATCCATTGTTCCTTCATGCCCCTTATTAATTCAGTTTTTAACACATTATCAGGTAAAGGCAGTGACGCATAAGGAGATCTTTGTAGATTATATTGAAAATGTTCCACATACTCCTCTAATGTTTCATTTGGTCTAGCTATCATCTGGAATATTTCGTCCTTTAGTTCTCCAGACCTGCAATAGTCCTGATACGTTCTTAGGAAAGATTCTTTCATTTGATCCCAGTTATTTATAACTCTGCCACCTAATGCCATAAACCATCTTAAAGCAGCCCCTTTTAATGTAGAGGGAAATAGTTTCAGTTTCTGGGGGTCGGTGGTGTAATCATATCCCCTACACAACACATCAAATTCAAATAGAAATGCATCCGGGTCTTCTGATGTAAGACCGTGGAATGTAAGGATATGTTGAAGAGGGATTTATTTCATAGGCGCATTTGCTACAGAATCCACTATGGGGTATTGTAATGTAGAGGTTTGTGTGTTTGGCTAGTTTTGAGCCATTTGGTCAAATATATGCCAATAACCTTCTGGGATATCTAGGAGGGTATTCCTAGGTTGAGGGGGAATGGCTTTAACTGGAATATTTTTAATAGCACTTCCTCTATCTAGGATAATGAGTGCCTAATGTCTTAGGAGATTGAGTTTCTTCAAAGATGATTTTTGCAGCACTTCCCTTGTCTGGGTTGCTCAATGGCTGAGTTGTCTCAAGAGGAGATCTCGGTTCCTTTGTTTCCCCTGTATCTCCTCCTCCTTCACAAAGATTACTGAAATTCCCTTCCTGCAATAGTTCTGGAGTATAATTTTCAATTTCTTGAAAGTCCTGCTCTTCAGTTTGGCTATGCACCTTAGCAAAGGCTACAGATGGTGATCCTATGGCCTGAAGGGAACTAGTAGGCTATTTAGAAATAAATTTTCTGGTCCTACTAAGGGCTGAGATTTTGCTTTCTTGAAGATTTTGTCTATGAAGGTTGGTCAGCCAAGGGTCACTAGCCCCTTAGTTTTTTCTAGCTTGGGTAGAGGCTTGGAATTCTTTTCTGGCTTTTTTTTCTTAGTCATGCACACAAATTCACTACTAAATTCTACCCAAACAAAACAGCAACAAATCTGTAGGAAAGTGGGCATAGGAGCAGGGTTGTTACATGCTCCACACGTAGGTTCTTACCTTCAAGTTTTTAAAACCCAATTCTTCCCTAGAAATTTTATACACTACTCTGAAAAAAGAACAAATGGCTACAATCTTTCCCCGACAACGGCATCAAAATGTCAAGCTATAAAAAGGGTCTCTTTCACCTCTAATTACCTTACATTAATATGTCAATCCGGGAACGTTTTGTTATTTCAAAAAGTGTCTCAGTCTGAAGCTCTCATTTGCCAGAGTAATGCTAGTAGCACAGTGTTCGAAGATACAAGAGTAAACAGATGCTTGTTTACAGCGAACTAGTTCAAACGATTAAACCACCCATTCAGAAAACTAAGCAATTTATCAGTTAAGGGTTTGGTAGCAATAACCCATCCCTTTGTAAACTGATGGAAAAGGAAACTAGAGAATAGATCGTAGATCTGGGAGCCGGACAGTAGATGTCAATACTCACTACAGCCTGAGATCGTTCTTCACACCAAAATAACAAATGACAAGAAATGAAACGGTAGATAAGAAATGGAACAACAATTAAGAAATAGAATAGCAAACCTGAAATGGAATAGCAGTTAAGAAATTGTAACGGCAACTAAGTCTAACAAGGAGTAACACCTTAGTCTATAAGATCAATTGCACTAATCGTAATCTACAAGAATCAAACGGCAATCCCTCATTCTTAAGGGCGGATTAAATAACACACCAAAATGGAACAACACTGATTAATGATGAATTATAGAACAGTGCTTGAAAACCATATATACACATGGCACACTTTAATAGTAATCTGATGCAGTTATTAATCTCAGTTAGAAAGAGTATGACTGCATTTCAAAATAGAACAACATTGTTTATAGATCCAACAATCGCAAAGAACATAACTTCCAAGATGAATTCCATAATGTTAATGAACAAGTGCACAGCACAAAGGCTCTGTAATTAAATAGTAGCAGTATTTTGTAAAGACTAGCAGTACTATATCAACACCTAAAAGAACAATGATATGATGCAGAGTCAATACAATAGTTTTGTCTTTAGAAACCTTAATAAATTAAACATAATAGAGCATGTGATGTAAACTTACAAAACACATCAGATTACCAAATAACGTCGATAAGCAAACCACGCATAAACCAAATGTAATAGTACAGGAGCAAGTGTCTTCCAGGGTCGTGCCCTTAGCCTCCAAGGGTACACTGCTTGAAATTATTCCAGACTCAAAGATGAAATAGCAACCAAGTTTGTATTAATACATAAAGCAGAATTACAATAGATCAGTTCTTAACGAGACTCGATGATCAAAGTTTTGACCTTAAAGGAAATTACATACAACATAACAGATTCTCCCTCCTCAAGCTAACACTGCTACCCCTTTTATAGTGGTGAAGGTGGAGATATCTAAGTGCAGAAATAGTTAAGGTAGAGATCCCTCAGGATCAAGGATCCTGAGGGATTCACCGAACCGTTAGTCCTCAGTCATCTCTTTTCTTTCCTGCTCTAAACCGATATCTCCACTTCCTTTCTAGGGCTGATTTGCTTTGATTTCCTTTGCCTTGTTTGCATACGGTCTTCTGTGAAAGGGACGGCGGTTAACCCGTCCTTGTCCTTTGCTTTGGAATGGCAGTTTCTCGTTTTTCCTTCATTCTGCATAAGGAAATGATAATTGTCAGTGTTTTCGTCTTGCATATTAATCTCACATGTTTTATTACAATTCCTTGTCATTTTCTGAGTTCATGATGCAAAAGGTTTGTAAGTTCTAATGAAAAGATGCTGAAATAATTACCAAAAACATACCTTCTTTAGTACTCAATAATTGATATCATATATTGACCGATTGGCATGATTTTAATTCTTAAATACTACACAGGGGGGCAATTGCGATACAATGCAATATTGTCGGGGACTCGATTGCGATACAATGTAATATTTCTAGGGGGTCGATTGTGCTAGAATGTAATATTAGTAGGGGCTAATTGCGAAGCAGTGCAATATTGTCAGGGGGTTGATTGCGATACAGTGTAATATCCCCTGAGAGGGCAAGCAATTCATTAACAAAGAAAAGAATGGAAAAACCAATGCCCAAACAACCCTTTTCTCTCTCCTCTAGGGGGCCACATGGTGGCTTCTGGTTAGTCCTTAGAGTTGATGTTGTGGCTAACGTCACTGATGACATGGCACGTACAGATGATGACAAGGAAGGGGGACATGTGCCACTTGGTACCACTCACAGGGTGACACATGGTAGTGATGACATTATAAATTGCATTAGTAGGTTATCGACAATTAATGATATTAGGTCTCAGGTTTATTGGTGATTGCAATGCAATGATTAAGGGTCCCAGATGCGATATATTATAAACGATGACCTATAAAAATTTTAGATCTAGGAAATCGGCCGATAAGGGACTTATTATGATATAAATAAAAAGGCCCACCATGTGTTTTGTTGAAGGCCTTAAGCACTTTAAGGAAAATCCCCCGATCTTTGCTTGCTTTCCTATGGGGCAATTCACATAAGGGGTTATAATAAAGGGGCATAAGAGATAAATGCCAACCCCCGCCAATTTTTCTCTTTTAAATGATCTAAAAGCCCACAACACGGTACACTAAGAACATGGCACAAAGTTCTAAAAGATGGATGGGTCGGTAGTTGGCAATTTTAATGAAGGTATGGGCACATTCATGGAACGACTCATCCTACAACATGGCTCCATAAGTCCGCGCCGAAAGGAGTCAAAGAAGAATTGGTAGATGCCAACCAATGCATCAATGAACCACCTAAAGTAACTGAAAAAAGCCTGATGATAGCATGGACATGGGTCAATTCCAGGCCTCCACTAAAGCATCAAGGGAACACCTCCTCCTTTATCTCTCGATTCTCCTTCTCTGTGAATTTATTTTGGTATTTTTCAAGAAAGGGATTCGATCTCGTTGTAATCTTCTTGGGGGAAGCAAAGCCTATCACAACGCCATGACAACTAATCTAGCATGACAGCTAGGGCTTTGCTCAAATATTTTTTTAAACTATAATGATAGTTCCCCTCTCTTGTTATAAAATGGGGGAATAAATTTTGTAAAGGGTTTGCTTTCGAAGATTTGGGTTACAAAGGATTCAAAGACCTCAGAGGGATGATCTCTGTGAGGCCGATTTGGGCTCAATTTGCTTGTTTAAAGGGGAGCTTCACTAATTACATTACTGAATAGAAGGACTGGTCATGGGACCCTTTGAGACAAATGTCATTTTTCTGTTGATTCCAAATATGATTAATGTGTAGTAATGTTTTCTTGGTAATTGCATTTCACATGTGTAGTCCTTTCTTTGAAACAACATTATTACAATTGTTGGGTTTCTTACGTATTAATGGATTTATCCTCATTGTTCAATAGTAAATGGAACATGTCCATATCACATTACTTATGTTATTCACATGCATGTAGTACATGTAGTAATTTCATATTTAATTTTGGTTGTGATTAACATACAATACCTGTAGTAGTTCATATTTCTTTGGTTGTTAAATAGAGATTGATACCCATTAGTATGCAACCTAAAGCTTTACATCAGTTCCCTCTGTTGCTTCCATTTCACCTTCTCACTCTCTCGTATTTTTGTTAGAAATTAGTGGCTGAAGATGTTGTTGTCATAGCCCTCTACACCTAATTTCCTCTTTCTCCTCCCCCTCTCCATCACCAATTCAACTTTAGTTTAAATATGTCTGATTTCTATGTGTAGGCCACCATAAGAAGAAGCTATTCTTCTTTTACATTGCCCCATATACCCCAGCATTTGGATTCAGGAGTTGGCCTGAATCTCCCCCATTAATAGCATATTGAACCAAACCATTTTACCACCATCTTCATTTCATGACAATTGGAGTGTTGCAAACTCCTCTTATACCATATCACAAGCACTCCTCTATTTAAGATGTGTTAGGCACTGGCTACAATAAACCCATAAGTTGTCTCTAGGGAGATTTATTTGCCTCTTGTTGCACTTGTGCTGCAGGTGGAAGATTTAGCTACAACATTCTTAATGGGTATAGTTCTAAAATCATTACAATTAGTTCATGGTCTTGCATGTATTGAATGTTGTTAGTAATTATAGTGAAACTCACTTAAAATTTTGGATCAACCAATGCTTTGTGAAAATATCTAATGGAATTTCATTTTTGTGAAGTGGAGCCCACCAGGAGATCTAAACTCAAGCTTCCATGGTGTCCTAAGGTAGCTAGATTAAGAGGATGACTGGGGGGGTTCGGTTCTGGATTTTCTTTGCCTTGATCATCTCACTATATGAGTGAGTATGGGTGCTTCCCTTTTCTCAACCATGCATAGGGAGAGACAATAATTTATTCAAAATCCCTATTAGAAAACTCCAATATCATAGCCCAAATTTGATTCTTTTGTTCTAGAACATATTTACGATTACAAACCAACCTATAATAAGTTATTATATTATTTAAAAAGTTAACATTTTTTATATGTGTTATGCTATTTTTTTTCATTTAATATAGAATATAAATTATAAATCATTCAAATTTAGCATCATCATATATATTATTAATGAAAAATCATTTTTTATCACAAAAAATTGATCATCTAGCCATAATTTACTAGATGGATCAAAGTACACCATGTAGGGCCAATTTTACCATAGTAAAATTGCTTTCACTATGCGAAATTACTTAATAAACCACATTTGTTAAGTCACTTATAATTAAACCCATGAAGAATAATTAAATAAATCACTATTTATTCAATTATATTCTAGGAATAATTAATTAAACCATTGTTTAATTAATATTCCTTGTCACATTTGACCCAATTATGAGAAATAAATAGATAAATCATTAATTAGCTTATTTTTCTCTAGTAATAATTAATTAATCATAATTAATTATTATTCCTTGTCAAGTTTCACCAAATCCCTTAGGAATAATTAAATAAATCATTATTTGTTTACTATTCCTTAATCATATTTCTTGAGATGATAAATAAATAATTTATTTATTTCTTATTTCTATAAAAGTTTAAATATTGTTTCCCACTAACCAAATATAATAAAATATTCCAAATGGTTATTTCTAGAATGGAGTTAATAATATTTTATTATTGCTCATTATTCAAGGATAACCTAATATTTTGTTATAAGTGGAAGGGTTTTCGATTCATTATTCACTTTCAATTATTTTCATTGTTGCACTCATTGTTGCAACTTTGACTATTATCATTGTCACCACCATTTTCTTTTCCATTTGAGTTCTCATTGAACTCAAACATTTTGTTTGCTGGGTTTTACATTATACAGGAGAGAGACTACAAAAGCTGAAGACATTTCAGGATGGCTAAGAACCCATCCCATAGAGAATTGGTAATGATATTTTTCCCTTCATAGGTGTTGTTTAATAGAATATATTCTTTGTATATCTAGTTTCCATTGGATTATTGGAGTTACTTGCACTTATTTTACTATTCTATTTTCCTATTTAACTATGATTGTGGCATAGATCAGGGCTTTGGTAGGTTCTATTTCTACCATTTGCTACAGATCTATAATGTTTAGCATCTATTTTCATTGTTAGGGTTGTTTTTCATTCATAGCCTTAAGTGATTTCCTTTAGTACATATTCAAGAAGGAAACACAATAACAATTTCGTGAATCCATTGTCGAAAATAATTTGGTGACTCGATTGTGTTTTTAATTCTAATAAGAAGACCAAGCTGACCTTTAGTTTTTAGCTTAGGGTTTTTCTTTTTCAGTCCCTTAGTGTTGTTTACTAGCTTTCTAACCCTAGATCAATCAAATTTCTAACTTTTGTAAGTTTTCCAGTATTTTTTGCAGGTCACAAGAACTAGCCGCGACAAAGTTGACAAATTTTTCTGAGACCTGCCAACCAAGAATCAAGGGGTAGAAATCACACCTTTCTGCCCCAAACGTGTGATTTGGAGGTCCAAAGCACAATTTCTGGTCCAAAAAGTGCGATATCCTAGGAATCAGGTCATTACCTGTGATTTTTAGGGTTTATGGGCTTTTTTCTGTTCTATTCTGCGTTTTGCCGAGAGTTGTCTAATGGGTTGGTTGACCAATACCTTACCTCGCTTAGGCCTCGATCTACTCTAATTTTCTCATCGAAGTGGAATTTAGCCCCTTAGGGCTTATAGTATGTTCCCACCTTTATTGGAGGTTTTTAGTTGAGTAAGAAGTTTGAGTTTTTTCAGAGCCTTCAGCCATATTTTCTAGATTTGTACCTTCCTATTTCATATCTTCAAATATAGGTTGTTTCCATCCAAAGTTTCATCTCAAACCTCATTTTTTCATTTTCCTTAGGGTCCCATTAGTTTCCCTAGGTTTCATAACCATCTCCCTTTCTTTTTGGAGCAATTTGTCCCCCTCGTTTTTTGTTGTTGCTACACCACTTTGTAGCAACATGATGTCATTTGATCGTATTCACACCAACTCTTAGACATCTTAGCCTTTTTCGTGTGTTTTCAGTTGATTTCACCACCAACAATCGTAATGTTTGCAAACCCAGCTTTGGTTGGGTTGAGAAAGTTGATTTGTTGTTCATTTTTATTTTTAATTTCATTTTATTTCAGCAATTTTTCTAAACATGATCTGGGCTTAATTAATAAACACACTTACACACATAAGCACACCTTTAGTTAAGGGCACTTGGTTTACACCACTAAGCCAATACTTAATTAATTTATCTCCCCACATGGAGACAAAGAATATTTTTGATCTCCCTTCACCATTTCTGTGTTACTTGTGTCTTATAGCCATTTCACCACCAAGGCATTTTCAACGGTGTTATAGATATTTTTGGGCACTGCGACCCAAATCATACATGTCCATAAACCAAGGGCTTATAAGTCCCTAAAAGTGTTGCTTCACACCCTAAAGGAACAAGGTCAGCTGATTACATCATCTCCCAGAAGTTCTCCACAGAAAACTACTCATAACTGGTCAAAACTGGACCATACAGACTGCCCAGTGTAGAGGGTGTGATGCATCTCACCTGCTCAAAGTAAAAGGTGTGATTCATACTAGAAAGCCCTTCTATAGGGTGTGATGGGTGAGAGCAGACAAATGGAAGAGATAGTTTGCAAGGTGGATGATCATGGAATCTTCCAGAAACTTCTCCTGTGACACTTGCCTCTCTGAATTCGCCCAGGGATGAGTAAGAGATCATAAATCTCCAAGTCGAATCAAGAACTATCAGTGAGAGGACACTAATCAAAATCCCAGAAGCTAACTCACCCCCCTGCAATCATCTATAAATAGATCCCTCATCACAGAGATCCAGAGGCTGGAATCTTGTACCTTGTAAGGAAGTGTTGTTGGTTTCCTGGTTCAATATCATAGTGTTGGGTGACCTAAGCTTTTCATGAGGTGAAGAAGGACTTTCATGCTGGGAAGATGATGCTGGGTCAGAACAATTGGTTGTATTCCTCTTTTCTATTCTTGATATTAATAAAGCTATTCACGTTTTCCTCCACATTCTTGTATTTTAGATAATATATGGATTTGTGTGGTAAATATATATCTATTCGTATATTGGTTATGATTGTAGATCTCTATTCTTTGATAGTATTATGCTGCTTTGATTCCATAGGTGCTCTTTGAACCTAGGTAAGCAAAGAAGGAGCGGAAAAGATCTGTCAGAAGGGAGGGGAACCAAGCAAGGAACCAAGCGCAAGACTGAGGTTGGTTTCCTTTGTTCCCCTCTTATCTACTTATCATAAAGGAAAGCAAAAGTAGTTTTTGTTTGTTTGTTTATAAGATAGCTACCCTTCTTAGTGGGACTAGCAGCTCCGAGTGGACACTAGATTTCCCGATAACAAAATGGCGACTCCACTGGGGAACGAATAGCTTGTTTGCTTTTCTATATTTGTTTGTTTTATAAACTTACAGACAGAGCTTGAAGTCAAGCCAGCTAGCCTTCGAACTGCATTTTCTATGGAAGTGCAAAGTAGATCAATGCTGCTTCACTCTATCTCTAAGTTTTGTTTATAAACTGAAAAATCAATTTGCAAACATTCTAATTTCCCTGGTGGTGGCTCTACTAACCTCATTAGATCAACCCCTGTGATTTATATTTACTGAACATCACTTGCTAGGTCTAAATCCCTAAACTAAGCTGCAAACTGTGACCAATAACCAAGTTGAAGTCTTGTCCCTGGACCATCGCACCTTCTCTTCTTGGGAATCTGGATGCTTTGCACCTCCCGTGTACAGTAGGTGCATTGCATCACACTTTCCCTGTGTTATAGGTGTGTTGATCAGACAAGACCTCTTCTTCTACCAGATTTTGGTTTTTTGTTCACTCTCTTCAGCTTTATTCAGGAGTTTTGCTGTCTGTGATCAATATACCACTGTGGAAACCCCCTTCCTTTCCATCATTATGCCTCCATTGTGTGAAGAACTATAAATGTTTTTGTGTATTGTGTGCCATTGTCAGTTATTTTTAACAAAGAAGTAGCATAATCAAACTATCATTTCTGATTTGGAAGTGTCGCAAGTGCCTTTTTCAGTCATAAAAGAGGATCCTATTATTCTTGATGGTCGATTATACTATTACTCTTGTATTTGATTTGAATTAGTATTTTTTCAAGTGTTGAAAAAAAAATTCAATTCGAAATCGCAAAGTGTCGTCATTATCTTCCTTTTGTTTTGAAGAGAAATTTGTTAGTATTGTTGCTTTGAAAAGATAATTCATATTTGTGCTCAGCATTCTTTATGTCATTCACATATTAAGAAAGTGGAAAACAAATACATGCATGTGCGTTGCATTTAGACTGCTTGTTGGTTTGATTTAGGACAATGCATCTAGTGTGTGCTCTGTGCTCTATGTTGAAAGAATCTCATTTCTCTTTCCTTAGTAGATAGGATTTTCATTGAAAAAAGAAGAGTAAATGATTGTTTATCATCTTAGATTGCATTTTAGGAATTATATATCTACATCACGTGGTGAACCTGAAAGGCAAATTTCTTAAGCAAGATCAACTGTAAAATAAATTCAATGAACATAAAAATGCTTTGGAACCTAACGCACAACATTTAGAAGTCTAAGCTAGAGACGTATTCCGGCATCGTAAAGCCTAGTAACTATCGCTTTCATTGCCAGTTGGGTGATTCCTCCTCTTTGAGACGACAAGTGCCAGTACGGACTTGTGCTCCCATGTATCGTCGAGTATATATTGGGAGACCACAATAGGCTATATCCTCTATCCTTAGGAAGCCGTGTGTGCCGCCCTATCGATCGCAATGCACTGAACACATCATTCAGGAAGATTGACTATTGTACCGTAAAAAGTATTCTGCAGTTTTGTGATTGGTTTGGTAATCCCTCTGTCTAGATTTCCAAAGTAGTCTTTTTCATTCCTTTTCAGGCTCCTTAAAGGAAAAGGTCCATCTGAGCACTTTTCACTTCAGGCTCATTAAAAATCGAAGGAAACTAGAGTCATCTTTTGTTTTTTCTCAACTCTTAAAAATTGAAGTTGTGTCAAAGCATCTAAACTTTTTTTTTAATCGGAATAATATCACTATTCCCATGTTGGTCTTAGGTTGATGAAAATAGAGTCTACCAACCAAGGATTTCCCCTTGGAGGAAATCCTAGTCCTTTCTCCTCTTGGGGAGATGTTGGTGCACCTCATATGGCCACATTGTCACTTCCAGGATTGGCGATTAGCTTGCCAATATGGCTCTTCTCGACCTCTGTCATTCAGAACACCGTGATTCCTGAACAATCAAGTCAACAACTAGATGATACTAGAGTTACCCCCCAACCTTCTACTTCATCCATTTCTCCCTCTCCTCCTTCCTCTTTGCTTCATGAAGTTGGTAAAGCTAAAAATCAAGTGACTAAGAAGGAGAAGAAGGGGAAGGAGAAGAAGGAAAAGAAGAAGAAGGAGCCAAAGGCAAAAAGGGGCAACCATGCGTCATCTAGCAAAAATCCACACACTGCACAATCAAAGCCTAAATCTCCATGTGTCATTTGCAAAGGAGATCACTATCATCGAGATTGTCCTTGCATCCCTCAGATCTTAAGGGACTGGTCTCCTCGTTTGCACAATCTGGTGTCATCAACCTCTGATCATGCTGAAAGTACACCATCAAATAGTGAAAGTGAAGTATTTGGATAGAAAAGGAAATGTAAATTTCCTTGTAAACTATGTGAAGGCGATCACGTCATCCACCGTTGTCCGTTCCTAGATGAAGCTAAACGAGTTTTGGATAACCATCCTGCTTCACCACTGCGGCTTCCTCCTGGATAAAAAAACTCTTACCGAGTCCATCACTAGTGGAGAATCTGACTGACACATCATTGTGATCGGTCGAGGCATCTATCATTGAAGATAAACCCTCTGAATCCACACCAGAAGAAAGTCAAAAGGTCGAGGCGCTAGTTGAACTGGTCTTGCCTTCAGAAGGTCCATCTTCAGATGATACAGTCACCGAAGAGAATGAGAATGACACCATTCAAATTCTTTTCGTAAAAACAGACTCCGATGAACAAGGGGGAAATCTACCCGTTCCTTTACCGCAGGAAGGAAGTTCGTCAGAGTCGTATCCGGCCGTCTATTCGGTCCCACCTCCAAGCAACCTAGTTGTTTCCTTCGATTGGAATCTACTAGGCAGACCCTATTTACCAGCTAGTGTACCATTTTGAATCATAGTACAAGCTTGCAGAATGTTCATGGTAGGTACCATCATAGATGAAGAGGCTTTTGTGAGAATCCTTTCCTCGACTACCTGGAAAGTGTATGGTTCACCATCGCTTATGCCTGAGATGAGAAATCTGACAGGCTTTGACAAAGGAACCAGTCAACCATTAGGGATCCTTCCCAATGTGCCTATAACGTTGAGAAGGAAAATCGTTTATATGAACATAATGGTAGTCCAAGGGCCTCTAGATTATAATCTACTCCTTGGACGTGACTATATTTATTGCATGGGAGCCATTGTCTCCTCACGCTTCCGAGTAATATGTTTTCCGCATGAAGGCAGAATGGTCCTGCTCGTAGACCAGATTTCCTTCCCCGGCTCACACATGCCGAATAGTCAAATACCATTCCTAAATGGTCTTTTCATGCAAGGAATGTCTCATAAATCTCTAGTGCGTCCACCTCAAGAACGTGAATAATTCGGGAGGGCATGACTGAAACCCAAGGGGCATGGACCCTGGCCTATTCTGGCAGGAAAACTCTAGGCATAGAGTAGCTTTTTGTGAAGGATATATGACTAGTCTGATACCCATCTATATAGGAAGAGGGAATTAGACCGGAATAATATACTTCCATTAAAAGGCAGGCCTTTCCCGATAGAACATATGTTTTGTGTGGAATTTGAAGGGTAACCTAGAAACTCTACTTCGCTATGCCTGGGGGCATGCAAACCTTTTGCAAGCAAGTGAAAAGCGACCAACGTAATGCTAACTGTAGTTCCATTGACTTCAACTACTTAAGTTGGGTGAGTGGTCAAATCGACTGTTTGTCTTCGCAGGGGCCAAATGCCACCGGTGAAGTAAAGGAAAAGTTTTCCTACCTGACCTTAGTAGTTAACTAACCCCTAGTACAGTAGTTGGTCGTTCCTAACTTGTATGCGAGAGGCATGCGGAGCAAAGCTTCGAAAGGTACAAGCTTCAAAAAAAAGGAATCTATTCATGAGATATCCTTATCATACGACTGACACGAGTAGTTTTTATGTGAATTTCAAGCTCGTTAAAAATTTAACCTAAGCAATGAGCAAATGATTCCCCCAAAGTTTAAGCTCATTAAAAGATGAACCAATCTCTGGTAAATAGCCATTTTGAATGCATTATAATCAGCTTTTGAGCCTTGGTCATGTTCTCATCATCACCTCCACTTTGGTTTAGCCGATCATACGCGTCCATTTGATTCTTTACCCTTTTGAGGAACATCTACAACGATTGATTCTGTTGGCCATCCTTGTGACATTGCCGTGATTGGAAAATTCCAAACCTTACCTGGAATCAACTGCTACCTGAAATTATCACTCGTTCTTCAAAAAATGAGTCTCCTTTAAGCTCTTTTCATCTGACTTGTAACATATTAAAATATTGCCAAGCGATTGGCCTCTCCAGCTCGTTAAAGCTACCGGAAGTGCTATCCCTCCTCTAGATTTTAATCTTTTTGGACCTGAGGAATTATTACACAAAAAAATTGAGCGCTTGTCTTGTTCGGCTCGTTAGAACTATCGAAAATTCATCCCTTTCATATTATTTTATACTTTTTGGACTTAAGGGATTATATGATGAAAAAGGATTATTGGAATTTCATTTCCATCCCTTTTCAAACTCTCTAAACTTGAAAAAGGACCGAGTTATCATTGTCGTTAAACTCATTAAAATCAATAGCAACAAACTTGTCCAAATGGACGAGAACGAGTTTCACTGTCGCTAGGCTCATTAAAACATAGCGACGGGTTCGCCTGAAGGGCGATTTATAGAACAAGCATATGTTATCCTCCTCAAGCTTGATAAAAGTAAAAAGGTACTGGTCAGCAATGACTAGGGAAAATTGGGAAGAAAACTTGAAGAAACTTTATTGGTAGCAAGTCGCTCTTGAACATGACACTTTCACTCCACGTCCGAGTCGGGTTGGGTTATTCTGTTCACTAGTCATATCACCATTGGTCCATCGCACCATCCATCTTTAGGGTTAACGCTACCAATCAATTTCAGTGTTGCCAATATGTTCAAGAGAAGTCACTCAGAGAATTCACCTGTGCCTCATCCATTGCAATACATTCACGCTCCATTCTTTCATGACCGCCACCCTAAACCCTGTATCATCAGATCGTTTTCACCTCCAAAATCATTTGCTCCATTCTATGTCGTAGATGTGGGATTCATTAAGGCCCTCCTATGATGGTTCAATTCTTGTCGACATCAGCTTATTATCCAAGAAGTCGACCTAGGAACAACCCTTTTAGTACTTTGAAGCTTGCATGCCTCAATGGCAAGTTTCTCACTTTTGGCGACAGGTTTACATCAATGGCTTTTGACCAAGATATTTTGTGTGGTGTTCGATGCCAAGTCCCATTTTCACACCATGCGAATTGTATTGTATTACCTTGAGGGTCATCATCATTAATGGTGATTCCTCTCGCGCCTGTTAATAACTTACATCATTGGCTGGTAATCAAGCAATGTCTTTCCATGTTCGACTCTAGAACATCCTTCACATGGATCGACTTGTACTCCAAGTGAAGATTGAACAAGTTTGAAGACCCCAGATCTAGTTTCATCCTTTTGGGCTGCGATATATTCAGGAATATAAACACATCAAATGTACATCATTGTCAAATAGATGATCATCTAAATCAAAGGATGATGACTCTGTCCGAATCATTAGTTTACTACACAGACGGTTGTTTCTCCTATGTACATGAAAATGAATTTATAAAGTTGAGCATGGGAATGCTCGCCTCAGCTAGATCATGAAAAATATTATGAAGATAATGTATTGTATTGTATCTTATTACAGATCGCCTTCCAGGTCGAAAAAACTTTGGATCCTCATGATAAAGCATTTCACCCGACATCAAAAGATTAACGACCTCATGCTTTAGGGGGCAACTGTTATAGACATTTTTGGGCACTGCAACCCAAATCATAGATGTCCATAAACTAAGGGCTTATAAGTCCCTAAAATTTTTGCTTCACACCCTAAAGGAACAAGGTTAGCTGATTACATCATCTCCCAGAAGTTCTCCATAGAAAACTGCTCAGAACTGGTCAAAACTGGACCATACAGACTGCCCAGTGTAGAGGGTGTGATGCATCTCACCTACTTAGAGTAAAAAGTACAGTGCATACTAGAAAGCCCTTCTGTAGGGTGCCATGGGTGAAAGTAGACAAATGGCAGAGACAGTTTACAAGGATTATGATCATGGAATCTTCTAGAAACTTCTCCTGTGACACTTGCCTCTCTGAATTCGCCCAAGGATGAGTAAGAAATCATCAATCTCCAAGTGGAATCAAGAACTATCAGAGAGAGGACCAAAATCCTAGAAGATGACTCACCCCCTGCAATCATCTATATATGGATCCCTCATCACAGAGATCCAGAGGCTAGAATCTTGTATCTTGTAAGGAAGTGTTGTTGGTTTCCTCGTGCAATATCATAGTGTTGGGTGATCTAAGATTTTCATGAGGTGAAGAAGGGCTTTCATGCTGGGAGGATGACATTGGGTTAGAAAAATTTGTTGTAATCCTCTTTGGTATTCTTGATATTAATAAAGTTATTCAATTTTTCCTCCACATTCTTGGATGTTAGATAATATATGCATTTGTGTGGTCAATATATATCTGGTCCTATATTGTTTATGATTGTAGATCTTTATTCTTCGATAGTATTATGCTGCTTTGATTCCAAAAGTGATCTTTGAAGTTGGGTAAGCAAAGAAGGAGTGGCAAAGATCTATCAGAAGGGAGAGGAACCAAGCAAGGAACCAAGCGCAAGAATGAGGTTGGTGTCCTTTGTTCCCCTCTTATCTACTTATCATAAAGGAAAGCAAAAGTAGTTTTGGTTTGTTTGTTTCTAAGATAGCTACCCGTCTTAGTGGGACTAGCAGCTCCGAGTGGACACTAGATTTTTCGATAACAAACGGAGACTCTTAGGCCTTCATCCCTAGTTTATGCTTGGGCATATTACTCCTCCCCACAAGTTTTAAACTCATAGTCCCCCGAGTCCCCATGCTGACTCCTTTTCTGGTTCATTTGATTCTGATTCTTCTTCACCGCATACCATCATCATATCAGGACCCACTGCAGGTGCGAGAACCCAACCTACTGTTGGCTATGGTTCTACCTTAGTGGTAACATCTAACAAATCCATCTCAGGAACCATTCTAGTAGCTCCCATGCTACCTTTCATAGCTGAGTTAAGCCTCTCAGATTTTAGCCAATTGATCAATGACCCTATACACCACGATGTTATTTGGCTAGCTATGCTGACCAAGCTTCCCTCACACATTCCCAAGTTTGAGGGTAATTTTGGAGAGGACCCCACCAATGACGTCTGCTCCTTACATATGTCATTTTCATCCAATTCCATCACCAATGATTTCATTCATCTTTATTTGTTCCAATGCATGCTCACTGGAGATGTTGTGAAGTGGTATGTCGACTAGCCTGTTGCCTCTCATTCCACTTTCGCGACACTTACTAAAGCGTTCCTCTCATATTTTTAGTTACCTCTCCAATACAACACTAATAGGAGCTCTTGACCACATTCTGCCAATCCTCTACCAGCTGTCTTTCCAGTCATGTTTAGGAATGGCGTAGAAGGGGAAGCATGTGTCTTTCTCTGTCCTTCAAAGACCGTGTCTACCTCGATTTGTTTGGTAGCTTTTAGTGCCTATTTCCAAATATTTCGTATCTCATTTTCCTAAGACAGAGGAAGAGGCTCTCCAAACTACTCTGAGATATGACTTGATTTATGCTCAATCCGGTTATGTCTATAACATTATACTAGACCTCTCCATTCTAGTGATGCCACTACACCGGGGGCATCTCACACCGCCAACGGTATCGTTGGAGCTATTTCACATCCTTCACCATGTACCTATTAGAGTTATGGCTATCTATAAGGGGGAACTAGTTCCTCTAACAGTTATGCCCCTCCCGCTAGCAATGTGTATTCAAGACAAAGCACATATTATGCATTTACCCAACCACATCAGTAAATGTTAGGGCCAACTAGTGCTCAACCTATTTACCTAACCATTGCCCCTTCACCATATTATACTTATGCACCATCAAGCACTCCAGCCCTTCAGGCATTAGTGCCACAATGTCTCATGCATCCTCAACCCCAACTGCCACTGCCCCCTCAGGGTCAAGTGTTTGCACAATAGAGAGTGACAAATGCCCCAAATTCAAAGAAAAATAAAAATGGGAAAGATAACAAGGGTAACCAAGGTAATTAACCTAATGAACACCAAGGGAACCAGCCTAACACTAACAACCAGAAACGAGGTGACCAACCTAAGCAAAGCAAGGCTATTCGTACGAACAAGCGTTGTGCATATTGTGGTGTACATGGCCATTATACTCATGAGTGTCCCCTCTTACCCCATATACGCCAAATGTGGGAACCCCAAGCAGCTTCTAGAGGACAACCATCCATGCAACAATCACCTCAGAATCCTGCACCATCTCAACTAGCCATGCTCACAAATCCTTTTCCTCAATAAGGATTTGTTACTGCTCAGCCTCAGCGAGGTCAAGCTACCCACCTTACACAAACTTGTGGTCCTGGTGACTACCAGATCATTATGATGAATTATGACGAGGCCAATCCCTTTGATATGAACCTGCAAGCTCGATCACTTCAATATGACAAGCCATCGACATCATATGCCACTAAGTCCAAAGCTAAAGCATCTATTAAGCCTCTCACGACACCAAATGGTCTGCTACAGTTCCCTCAAACTGAAGTTGAGTCAATTCCTAATATCCCCAAGGGACCATTACGTCGTAACACAGATTCTAACTGATTTGCACATACATACAGTATAGTAGATGACATGGCACAATACACTGCTACCATGTCGATGTTGGAAGTTCTCTAGTCCTATCCATCTCAAAAGAAAGCTCTATTAACTACTTCAGGTGTAGTAGATCTTTCAAATGATCTTTCAATTTTCTTTCCTGTTGATACGTCAGAACATGCTCCATTACCTCCATCTGTTGCTTTCCAGATACCAGTCTAAGTCCATCATTCCATCATTTCCTGATGCATTATTAATGAAGGCACATCCACTTGCGTGATGTCCATTGTGGTTTGGAAGCAACTCAAGTCACCTGAGTTGTCCCCATCCACCATCACTTTGCGTGCCTGGGACGGTCACTCCTCCCAGCCTCTCAACATGTATTGCAATTTTCCAGTGACTCTTGCGGGAAAGACTACTCATGCAGACATAAAGGTTATTGATGCCCCTTTATATTAGAATATTCTCTTGGGTTGTACTTACACTTATGCCATGTTAGTCGTCATGTATGTGCTTTTACGCAAGATGTGCTTCCCCCATGAAGGGAAGATTATCACCATCGATCAGTTGACATACTACGAGCCATCATCCTTGACCTCCCCTAAGTCCATTATATCATTGATGTCTAACAAGAAATATTCTACCCCTATCGCTGGTGTTTCACCCAGAGTCTAAAAAGATTCCAAATTATTAGGTTCTTTCCTCGGTCCTCCCCCTCATATCTCCGAGCCTAGCTCTTTTCATTTTTGCATGTTACAAGTGTCACAAGCTGCTCAAAAGGAGTTGCATACATCTGATCTGTAACCAGCTCCTCAGCACCCCATGGTTACCATCTCAGCCGAACCATTTGGATCCACCCCCTAGGACCTCCTCCTTTTGTGGGTACCTCCCCTTTGTTCCCAGCAGGAACTATTCCTCTATGTCTTAACAATTCAGACATTTTGGAAAAAGACTCATACTGATCAATATCTCCATGCTAGCTGCCATCATTTCCCTACTCAGAAGTTGGACGTTTTCAACACGTTTGCTACCTGTGCATTAAGAATCTCCGACGAAAAGACCTTGGAAAAGGAGAAGGCTCATCTCCTAGATGTCTTTGTTAAAAATGGTTACAGCAGGAACCTGGGTCAAAAAGACTTCCTCAAGGCTCGAAAGGAGCCTTCAGTCCAAAAAGATCCTAAAGATCGGGTCCTAGGGGTGCACCTCCCTTACATCTAAGGGACCATTGATAGGATTGCCAGGATTCTTAAGAAGCACAATGTTCCCTCGACCTTTAGACCTCTTAATACCATTCATAGCTCCCTGTGATCTGTTAAAGATCCTATCGACCCTAAAGACATGAAAGGTGTCTATGTCATTCTCTGTTCCTATGGGACACCATACATTGGTGAGACTGGTTGTTCCATTAATCAAAGGATTAGTGAGCGCTCGGCAGACTTAAAGCATGGTAAGGCCAAGTCCTCTGCCCTTGCAGAGCATGCCAAGAATACTAGACATCATGTTTGTATCGAAGAAGCTAGTGTTATTGTGAAAGTTGCGCACTTTCACCATCGAAAATTTAGGGAAGCCCTTGAAATCAAGAAAAGGCCTAATAATCTCAATAGGGATGATGGTTGGAAGATTAGTAGTTGCTGGATCCCAGCCCTTTCTTCCTAGCCTTTCATCCCGTTCATCGTTTTTCCTTTCCTTGGCCTTTTGGTTTCTTAAGCTTTCCTTTTTCCTTCATTATCTTTTATCTTCCCTCGATCAGGTTTTTATTATTTTTAATTAATCTTTAGTAAAATATCATTAAAATTGGTAA
>APFE031518547.1:119583-174052 GCA_000404065.3 Pinus taeda | reverse complement strand
CTTATACAGATGCAGATTGGGCTGGAAGCATGGATGACAGGAAAAGCACTAATGGTGGTGCATTCTTTATGGGTTCCAGATTAGTATCTTGGTTCAGCAAGAAACAAAGCTCAATTGCATTATCTACAGCTGAAGCAGAATATGTGGCTATCGCATCTTGTTGCACTCAACTCCTTTGTATGACGCAAACTTTTCAGGATTTTCAAATCACTTGTACTCCACCTATCTCCATATTATGTGATAATACAAGTGCAATCAACATCTCAAAGAGTCCAGTCATGCATTTAAAGACCAAGCACATGCTGATCAAGTATCATTTTCTCCGGGAACAAGTTTTGGAACAAAAGGTCAAATTGGAGTATGTTCCCTCTAAGGAACAAGTTGCTGATATTCTCACCAAACCACTACCCAGGGAAACTTTTGAATACCTCAGACAAAAGTTGGGAGTAGTTGATGCATCATCTTTCTATTGAAACTTGTCTGTTTCAGAGAAAAGTGGGTGTACGCGAGTTTCATGAGGAGGATCCACGTACATACGCCGGTTTATATAGAGACAGTCGCATATATGGTAGTTTGAAAGAAATCGGTGAGGACAAACTTTGGTTGAGGAGAGTCTGATATGGGTCTGACAGAGACCATCTGGCACAGGTTCAGGGGGAACAGATAAACTTTTGATAATGCATTTTTGGCATTACATTAGAAGCTCTTGGTTCGAGTACACAAGGTATTTTAGGTTCAGGTGGATCAACTACAGAAGGAGAACAAAACAAAAACATGGTTATTGATCTGAAGAGTGATTGACAGATGCTGCTGATATCAGTTATTAGTGACATTCATAAGTCTTGCTATTTCATCTCTATGTCATGTATATCATTTATTGTCAAGGTCATGTAACAACCTATTTTTGTTTCCCCATTATGCCTGGGATGAATGATGGAATGTACTTGGTTGTCTTATGTAAATTTCTAGTGTATCCCCACTTGGTTGGGTGATGAATGTATGTATAGAGTCTGTTGGTGATAGGAAGGTCTTTTATGATGTATAAGTCATCGTTCTTCTTGAAGAACATCTTTTTGTAGATCTTGCCTACAAGTCAGGGGGAGCTTGGTCAGCACAGCAGAGCAGAGATTTCAGCATGTACTTAGGGGGAGCACAACCCTTTGCCCTTGATGACAAAGGGGGAGAATGACTTTGAGGACCGTGGGGTTGCCATCAAGTCCAAAGGGGGAGATTGTTGGCATTATGGCACAGGTTTAGCGCTATGCCATAGGTGTTGTCCTTGATGGCAACTCACTCTGGTGACAGATCTCAGTTCAGGCACTCAAGAAGAAGAAAAAGATATATACGCATGTTCACCTTGACGAAGTTGCGTATACATGCGGGTTAGATGTTTGAAAGTCGTGTATGTGTATACATGCAATTTCACGCAAGGAAAAGCACGTACATGTGGGATAACTTATGTTAGGTCCATTTTATTTAGTCCTTGGTATTTGAACCTATGGTTTTGGACCATGGTATCTTGCTCGAAGTGTTGACCTCAAGTATTGGATCGATGGTATTGATTTGTTATTGTTTTGGACTATGGTATTATGAAAGGCCTAAGACTATAAAAGAGGAAGGAGATCATTAGGCAAGGGTATGATCTGAATTATTGAATATCTAAAAAGTGATAGATCTGGAATACTGGAGATTGGGGTCATGGTGGAGAGCTAGATCTGAACGAAGGAGGAACCTAAGCACAAAGAAAAGGATAAGTTCTATTGATGGTTCAAAACCTTAAGGCTTAAGTTATAGTATCTTTGTATGATTTTGATCTGTTATGTATGGTGCTCATTTGATCTATAAATCTGATAATCTAGGTTAACTAATTTATGAACATTTGAAGGGGTAAATTATATTTATAAATCTGTACGCAGGTTTAGTGAAGCGAAGGCGCGTATACACGCAGTTTCTGTAAGTCAAAAGAGCGTATACGTAGGTTGATCTTGACATAGAAGCGTATGCACGTAGGTTTCTGAATATTGAAGTAGCGTACATCTCTTAATTTATGTTCTAGCTACTTCTGTTGATTATTGCAATGATCTGGGTTCAGAATTGGTGTATGGTTACTGTTACTATGTTCTGGGTACAACTGTCAGAGAAGTGTTTGATTAATTATATATTGGGTTGTTCAAAGGATATTGATTGTTGCAGATTTTATTCATGGATCCAGTTTGAAAATTTATGAAACATGGTCCTTGGAAGATAAGAGAAGGTTGAAGCCTTCAGTAGGTTAGCACCTACATACTAGTAGCTCAGCTAGTACAAGAGCTAAGGAGGTTGTAGCTCCCTTCAAGGAGAAGCTGGAGAATGAGAGAGGGTTGTAGCTCTATACAGGTTGCAACCTGCGTACTTGTAAAGAACTGCAGTAGTACAGAATCACTGTAAACAGAAGTTTATAATTAAAAAAGATAGAGACGAATTGGATCAGGTGGTTTTCACCCACATTGGGTTTCCACCTTATATCTTATGTTCCTGTGTGTGATTGTCTACTGCTCTATTTTATTGTTCCTGGTTACTATTTACATAGTTCTGATGCACAGATTAATGATCAACATCTGTAGAGTAAACTAAATTATAAGTTTGCATGGTATACGCTGGTTTCCTTATCTGAAGTTGCGTATATACGCAGTTTTATCTAACTGAAGTAGCATATATGATTTGAAAGTAAAATGAAAAATAATTGATTTGATAATTCTGATTCACCCCCCCTCTCAGTATTATTTCTAACACCCTTTAGGTAGCCCACCACATGCCCGGATGCCTTCCTATTATACTACAGCCTTAGATGTAGCTCTACAGATTTGATGGGTTCGGTTCCTGCCACTTGTAGCATTCATAGCATGCATATCTCCTTCAGATGATCCATTCAATTTTGCAAACCCTTCCCTATTCAGCATCGCTTCTTCAGTTGTTCTAACCTACCTCCCACCCATTTCTTTAGGGAAGATCCATTATATCTCATGTACTCAAATGTTATTGTATTCATTCCTTCCTTATGTTTTTTCCAAGTGCATTATGTATATGGGACACATTGTATTATTTTATAGCTCAGTTATGACAGCATGTCATGTACCATTTAGCATGTATTTTATTGCTCAGTTTCATGTTTTTGGGCGCATCTTTATATTTGTACTATGTTATCTCGGCGGGTATAAGTCTGCCACCCCCGCCTCACTGAGATCTGGAACCACAACATAAAAGGAGACTTGCATTGGTCTCGGCCCCTTTATCCCTATCCTCTTTCGCTCCTACAATGTACTTCGGTCATACATTTTTCTCCTAACACTCATATGTTGGAGGGGAATCTATTATCACAAACAAATGATCATCTAGCCATAATTTACTAGATAGGTTGAAGTACACCATGTAGGGACAATTTTACCATAGTAAAATTACTTTCACTGTGAGAAATTACTTAATAAACCACATTTATTAAGTCATTTGTAATTAAACCCATGAAGAATAGTTAAATAAATCACTATTTATTTAATTATCTTCTAGGAATAATTAATTAAACCATTGCTTAATTAATATTCCTTGTCAAATTTGACCCAATTATGAGAAATAAATAGGTAAATCATTAATTATCTTACTTTTCTCTAGGAAGAATTAATTAATCACTAATTAGTTATTATTCACCATCAAGTTTGACCAAATCCCTTAGGAATGATTAAATAAATCATTATTTGTTTACTATTTCTTAACCATATTTCTTGAGATGATAAATAAATCATTTATTTATTTATTATTTCTAAATAAAAGATTAAATACTTTTTCCTTGTAACGAAATATAAAAAAATATTCCATATGGTTATTTCTAGAATGGGGTTAATAATATTTTATTATTTCTCATTATTTTAGGATAACCTAATATTTTGTTATAAATAGAAGGGTTTTCCATTCATTATTCACTCCTGATTATTTTCATTGTTGCACTCATTGTTGTAGCTCTGATTATTATCACTGTATCTCACCATTTTCTTTTCCATTTCAGTTCTCATTGAGCTCAAACATTTTGTTTGCCGGGATTTACACATTATAGAGGAGAGAGACTCTACAAAAGATGAAGACATTTGAGGATAGCCAAGAACCCATTCCATGGAGGGGGACTGGTAACATTATTTGTTCCCTTCATAGGTTTTGTTTAATAAAATATATTCTTTGTATATCTGGTTTCCATTCAATTATTGGACTTACTTGTACTTATTTTACTATTCTATTTTGTTGTTTAACTATGATTGTGGCATAGATCAGGGCTTTGGCGGGTTTTGTTTCTATCATTTGTTGCAGATCTATAATGTTTAGCAACCATATTCATTATTAGAGTTGTTTGTCATCCACAACCTTAACTGGTTTCTTTTCATACACGTTCAAGAAGAAAACAAAATAACATGAGTAATAAGAATATTGAAAGTATAAAAAATCAAAATTATAATTAAAATAAAAAACAACAACTCATTGATATTGAAAGGAAGACAAGGGTAGTAACTACAATGCAACATAGTCCATGGCTCTACTGCTAATTAATTTTTTAAAGTTGTGTGATGTGCGTAAGAAGCATAATGGAAGATTCCTCCACACTTGTACACTTTGCAGAATGACATATCGCAATCAAAATTCTTTCGATCAATGTTTTTGATCAATTTTTTCTCATTGAAATTGACAAAAAGTATTAATTAATAAATTTTATTTGGTGATAAATTTAATGTTAAATTTTATCTCATCACAGTCAATGTTTCATTGCGTTAAATTGTAGAAAGAAAGGCTTCATTTGACTTGTGCCTTAGTCAAATGGAGAAATTCAAATTTCCACTTCAGCGGGATGACTTGAGTGAAATTAATAGGAGTGACATGCCCAAATCACTTATTTAAGTCATTTGATTCAAGTTTGTCGGTATGAAGTAGAGTCGTGCATGAGTTGATTACTATGATATAGCTATCTAATGGAGTTATATTTAGTGAAACTAGGTTATCTGAGCTCTAGTCTAGAATAGAGTCTATATGAGTTCAGTTGAGTAGTTGTAAATATTGCTAAGTCAGTGATCTCTAAATTAACTATTCAATTTACTAAAAATATCCCTACTCATGCATGCAATTTGAATTTCCTAGTTAAGTTGCAAGAAAAAGGAATAATTGTAATTAAAATTGTAGACTAGTGAGTGTAAAGATTTTGCATTGAGCATGTGAGCTAATTCTATTGGGAATTGTGCAAGAAAAAAGGAGCTTCCCCATTTTTTAGGAACAAGAGTTGTGCAAGGAAATAGGTGGAAGAAAGAGGCCTATTTTTCCTAAGTATTGGGCAGAGAAAACTCAGGCATAGGATATTAGTATTGTAGTGCAGTATGAGCTTTAAGTATTCAAGTTTTCATTGAAATGGATCATTATTCTTATCTAATTTAATACAAATAGAAGAGGGGATCTTCCTGAATGGATTCCCCACGAAAAATTGTGTTTATTATGATTGAATGATTGCATCTATTTCTATTTCTTGTTTTCCTTCCATGGAATTTAGTAGAAGAAATTTATGTGTATTGATTTCAGTATGAATTCATTAAAAACTTCAAATTTAGAGTTATTTCTACATGCTACCAGAGCTATTAAAAACTACATAGAAACAAGGTGCTTGATTAATCTCTCAAGAAATTTTGAATAAAATATTTGTGGTGTAGGTATTTCTTCATTGAAAGAACAATGTCTTTCAATGGATTGAGGCTTGATTATGCATTTGAGGTAACTCTAAATTTTTGTGCTTGGAAAGAAAACATGGAATTTTTGGTTGATGATAATGGATTATTGGAGTACACATAAAATAATATTCTAAAACTAGTAGGATCATATGCACAATAGTTGGCTTAGTGGAAGAAAGACACAACAAAGTCTAGGAGGATTATCTCGGAGGGAGTCAAAGATCATGTGATTTTGAATTTGTATGGAAATGACACTGCATATGCAATGTGGAAAACCCTCATTCCAAAGCAACAATGATTCTAGGAAGCTAGGAATTGAGAGGTAAGCTCAGGAAAATTTGAATGGGAAAAAATAAATTTGTTCTTCAATACCTATCCAGATTCACTCACGTGAGATATGAACTTGGAGGATTTGGAGAGAATGTGTCATTATCTAAACTTGTGAGCTTAAAACTCATTGGGCTTCCAAAAAAATGGAATAACTATCATGATTTAGTTAATGGAAGAGATAAGCTCCCATTTTGGGAGAGACTTTGGTCTAACTTGGCACTGGAGGAGATTACAAGAAACACTAGAGATGGTGTCAAATCTAGAAATGAAGAGGAAGAAAAAATTTCTTTAACAGGCAAAGGAAAGAAGGGCAAAGGTAAGGTAAAATCCACCTATAACCATGGCAAGAAGAAAGACCTTAGTAAAATTAAATGCTTTCACTTCCATAAGTATGGAAACTATGGAACCAAGTGCCCATAGATGAAATCTAGTAAGAAGCCTTTAGGAGGGGCAAGATGATCCAAGGCATCAATTTAGTGCTCAAAATTCAAAGAGTTCATAAATGATCGAAACATGTACCAATGTGAAGATATAATTTCCCTAAATCCAATGCAACTCATTACACTTAAAACTAATATCGTATACTCTTGATATCACGTTATGATCGATTTGTACAACAGGCAAAAGTTTGCAAAATGGACAAGGTGATTGTACACTATGGGTCAGTGGTAGGCTGCCACTTAGCCATTCCTAAGTTGTCCAAAATTTTAGAATTTTATTGTCTCATATTTTTTTTCAATGTTGTGGGTTGAAAATTTTTAATTATATTTTGGGTTGGTTATGTGGCTCACTATGTATTATTGGCCAATGGAGGGAGGCCATGTGGGCCAATGAGAGCTAGCCCCGTGGCCTCCAAGGCTTGGTGTAAAAATTTGTTAAGGGTCCACCCTGCGCATGAGAATCGAACCCACAACTAAGAAACAAACAACACAAGCCTCAAGCAATGCGCTACACAATCTAACATAACCATATACGTTCATAGTTTATATTTAAATTGGATGGAAAATGTTTGTCTGGGTTGGATTGGGGTTAATACCTAGCCTTGATCCCCACACCCTTAGAACCAAGGGGCGAGACCATGGGCCATGGCTTAGCCCCAACCCCTTAGTCATAACCCTACAACATAGCGGAACCGTGGGGGAGTCAGATGGGGGATAGCCCCTAGGGGTCAGCCCAGGTCAGAAAACTCTCAATAGAACCGCCAGGGTGTAGTAGAGGGGGGGCCATCCCCTAGGCACTTATAGCACGGGATATCCCAGGGCCTATGGCCCACAATATGACAAAGTTGGTTAGATTTTGGCCATGCGTGACAGGTGGACACCAGGTCCTAGTTTTCTAGCGCACGTGCAACCACACTATAATTCATTGGGGGCCCATCCGGTGGGGGTGGGAAGTTAGCCCCAACCCTTAGGCACGTGGCCCCAATATGACCTCAAATTTTAGAAATTGGGTGTTAATCGATACCTTAACTGTCCAACAAATTTTCTCATCAGGCAAAATTGTAGGGTAGGTTTATGTGTTGGTTTTGGGTTTAGGGTTTCAAGCCAGATTTGGGTCAAATTATAGGATGGTTAACTAGAAAAAATTGGGAAAAAGTTGTAATAGACATAAATTTCTTAGTTTTTGGCCAAATGAGGTGCAGAAAGAACCCAAATGGTTTTTTTTTACAATTCTAGATCCATTAGAGACATTTTTTTTTACATTTTGAGAATTGTAAAGCCATGAAAACATAAATTTGAGCACTTAACGAAAGAGGCCCTACATTGGAAGCTAGAGCAGGAGATGTACCATAGGAGAGGGGTGAACTCCTTTATCCTATTTGTTTTTATATGTTTCTTATATGGTATTTTGTCGCTATTTTGGTTGTTAATTTTGTTTAAAAATAACTTGTTTATGTGTTTAGTAACTTGATCCATTACCCAAAACACATATAAAAATTTCACTTGGAATTTGTTCAAATCTTCAAGTTTTCATATAAAAATCATCTTGGTATTAGAGCATCAGGTTATTGTGAAGATTTGATTTTCTTTGGAAGTGATTTTTTGATGATTACAAGGTTGAATCTTAAAATAGTAGAAGGAAAACTTGTGGAGCCAAGATCTAAAATTGTTTCAAGGAGAATAAACACACCTCAAGCTTCAATAGTTATGGCACATGAAAAACGTTTGGAAGGGATGTATGAAAATGAAAGAGCTTTAAAAAAATCTTTCTTTGAGATGTCTGAAATGGTAAAGGTTCTTTATGAAGAGAGGAATTCAAGGTTCTATGGAGAGAACTCAAAACCTCCAAAAGGAGATGAAGGAAAAGGAGTCAGACCTCCAAAAGGGAATGGAGGGAATGCTGACAAATCACAAGCTTCACCTTCATTCTCACCCTCATCTTGTTTTAATTCTTCAACCCTTTCACAAACACCTCCAAGTTCTCCAAAAGTACATGGTAAAACTCCTTTATTAAAGATTGATATTAAGTTTGAATTTCCTATGTATGATGGAGAGGAATATCTAAGAAATTAGATAATTGGGCTCATTAGATTGAAGTGTATTTAGTAATACAAAGATCCAAGGATGATGAGACCAAAATTCATGTTTCTTCGGTTAGATTGGAAGGTGCGACAGTTATTTGGTGGGAAGCAAAAACTAAAGAGGACATGAAAAAACATGGTAAGGTCTTATCCTCTTAGAATGATCTTTTTGTTGCATTAAGAAGCCAGTTTTATCCACTAGCATACATGCTAAAATATATTATGGATTGGAAAAACATTGGGCAAGATAAAGGTCAAAATGTACAAAGCTATACTCCAAAATTTAGGAAAAGAGCTTTGATTTTGGGTATAGATTTGTCCTCTCAAGATACTTTGCTCAAACATATTGGTAGATTACATAGTTACTTGAGACATACCACTTTCATGTTTAACCCTACAAAAGTAGATCAAGTTTGTGTACAGGAAACTCATTTAGAAGCAACAGGGAAAAATGTTTCTGAAGAAATTAGTGAGAATTCATTCGAGTCTAGAGAAAAAGGGAAAGGGAAGTTTAAAGGCAAGGATAATAAGAATGCTTCAATCAAGAAAGAAGGATAAAATATCACATGTGAACATTATTCTAAAGAAGGCCATGATGAATACCACTGTTAGAAACTCCATCCTGACATGAGACCAAAATTTTTTTAATAACATGGAGAAAGAAAATATTGTTGCAACTACACAACCAGATCTAGGATCTGATTCTAGAGATGAAACAAAAATTGTAGCCATGAGATTGAGACAATAACTTTCTCTCATGTGTCTAAAGTTGGTGGTAGATTTTGTATCTTTTAGCTTTATTGATTCAATGTTAGTATGGGGTTGTTGTCTTCTCAATGCCTATATAGTTGAAGTAATGGGTTTTAATGTATCATAATATCAGTTGTTGGGGAGCATGCCCTAGGCGAAGAGTAATATTCTTTTCTAAAACAAATGGCTTGTTTATAATTCTCAAATCTTAGAGAGGACAAGTGCACATAATTTGTACAGTGTTCCATTTTCTTAGCCTCAATGGATTGAAATAAAATCATGCTAAAATTGACATAAAAACATTTTAAAATCTCTTAAAATATATTTCAATATTTTTCCTTATTTCTCGAAGTTGTTTTTAATATAATATCCTTTAATATTTCAAGTGGGAAATCTTTTTGAGGAACTATTCTATTCTGATTTCTAAAGTTTGGATGTGTTTCCCACTTAAATATTTTAACGACTCTCTATTCCAGAAAGTCCGTCTCTCCACGCACATAATCTGGAATTTTTCAGGTGCTAAGCTCTAACACAATGTTGAAGCCTCTAATCCATGGTGAACATATTATGCACTGTAATATAATTACTACAAGAAACTAAATCAACATAAAATGAAATCCAATCAAAAGTTAAAACAACTTTAAAATCTAGAAGCAAGAATCTATTAACACATACTATAGAAAAATGTAAAATGAACTTAACATTCGACTGCTGAAACTTGTGATTGATTTTCAGTAATTCTGAACATGAAATAACTGCTATAGGGAAAACCCTAAGCTGCTAATTCAAGCAGGATTTCATGACGATGGCTATTGAGATTAGGAATAAGTGTGTGTAATTTTCTCTTATGTAATTTTCTTACTAGCAAGTGCCTATGTCATAGGATAGTGTTGTTAAATATTTTTTTTGAGTCTCTAATTTTTATAAGGTTTAGTGTAAATCCATCTGCCAAATTATAATTGTTGAGGTTCTAATTTTCCTATGTACCTCCTTATAGAATCTAGTCAATAACAATTTCCCAAACAAATTGTATTGCAAGATTGCATAACATTATTGCTAATCAACTCCATTTTATATTTCAGTGGATGATCTCTTATTTACTTCTTTTCCTTGACATGATGTCAAATTTATTTGGATTATATCATGTTTACTTACTATCTTAACATTTTATTAACATGCTTAAAATATAGGTAATATCTTGCATCCCATTTTACCATACAACCATTTAACCTTTTTATGATCATAGTGCCTTTTATATTTTGTTACATGTTTTGATAATTATTCTCAATAACAATTAGTAAATTTTTTACAAATACCTAAAGCAAACTAAGGGACATGGACTTGTGGAAACCTAGAGGAACTAACTTGAGTGACCTAGTGAATTTCTCTTTTCTTTTCTGATGGTAGATTAGAATTCTAAAATGATGCATGCCTAAGATTCTCAAAACACTCAATGGACAATGTGGATTTGCAAATAATATCTTATGTTGTGGAATTTCTAAGTTTCTTAGTGGTTGGTCAAATTCCCTATCCAACCAACCAATTCAATACAAGTGGGTATGATGTGAATATTATAATATTGACTACATTTGATAGGATATGCTTAGAGGCTTCCAGCTGTGCTTTCAAAAAAAAATATTTATACTAGTTGCTCAAGTATTAAGTGTAAATACATAATATAAATCACATTATGACTATTGGTAATCTAGTTAGTTTCTAAAATGTTCTTATTATCTATTTTTTAGACATTGGGAAAATACTAGTTTTTTTAGCTTGTGCTGAACTGTTATAGCTATATATCTTGTCCATTCATAGCTTTGAAACTAACAATGTAGATGAACTTGAAAATTAACATTCTATTCAAAATTGAGAAACCTACTAATGATTTCATTTTATTCACCACATCGAAGAGCTTTATCCCACACTTTATATGTTTTTCCTAAAAAAAATCTTGTATATAGTCTCCATCGATGCCTAGTTTTCTGGAAAAGGTCCAAGAAATTTTGTTCAGGATGCAGGATATAAAATATTTCCAACATCGTAAGAACACCATCATAGAAATCCTTGATTTCACCAAAGCGTTGAACCTTGGAAGCCTTGCCCAAGATGCAATTTAGGATTTAAGGAGGGTTTTTTTGCAAAGATACTCCCATTGTAATACTTTGAATAGAATGTTGTGGATAGATTCCTCATTATGACATATTTCTTTAAGGAGATCATATTTTTTGTTAACTATGAAATACATTCGATTTTAGGTCAAAACAAGTATTAACTTCATTTCTTTTGTATTGTAGGATGACAAGTCATCCTGCCATGAATAGCAATAGAATTTCTACTGTAGAAATGAAAGGGAATCCATTTGTCCATAAAATTAGTTGTGGCTCATAAGAAAATTTATTCTTTCACTGTCCATCTCTTTCATAATTTCTAGAAATAAAAGTATTCAAAAAAATCTTGAATCTGGTCATGTTTTATGAAATATTAATCCATTTGTTCTAGAATAATTTTCACTTTGCACTTCCATGTGAACTAGATGCCAAATGAAGTTATAACAATAGGCCTTTGGTTAATGCAAGAGAAGTGAAACCAATCTCTTTAGGAGCTCTACCCAGACCTAGTTAAAATCCATTATAAATGGTTCCAAAAATATTTTCTCTCTTTAGTATAGTGTGGAATGATGAAAAAATAGTTCCAGGTTTGAAATAAGGAATTTCTACCTTAACTTAAATTTACTAGTTTGATCTAATATAGCATCCTCCCTCTCTCAGATACTAATGTCACAAAAAGAATTGTTGTGGTACCTTGGGAATCATCTTTGACTTTTTGTTGCTATATATGTGATATTGAAAGTCATATAATTGTATTGGCATATCCCTATGCTGGGATTCTATTAAAAATCAATGATAATATTCTAACAATTAGATTGTGATTTGGAATAAGATAGCATTCACTACTTCCTACTTCTAGATGGCCTAAATTCACCAAGGAATATGCATACATATTCTACTATGTTGATATTTAGTAAATTAATATTTACTTTGCATAAGCTCTAGCAAAGACTATTTAAAATATGATAAACATGTGAATAATGGATAGTGTTTTTTGGTTTTCTGGGTGTTTTCCAATTTCCAAAGTATCTATGATCCTAGCTAAATATCTTAAATACTACACCAACCTTGTGTACAAGCATAGAATTTTATGGAATTTTTTTATGGTTTATAGTGGTAGCTAAAAAAAGTAGTAATATCTGAGTGTTATTTCTAGTTGAAAGTTCATTGTACCCAGGTCTTAAAATGACTCTCACAACAAATTTCACTATCATTGTATAATTGGGAAGCGTATATTGCAATTGCAGCAAGGAACCTAAAAAAAATGGCGGATTTTGAACATATATGTCTTCAGCTTTGGTTTTCCTTTTAATGAACCTATATATTTGTTTTGTTTATAACACAATCTAACTGTTGCATAATTTATTATGATGTATAGGTGGTGGCTTGATTAGAAGAAGATGGTAGGAAAACTATGGCTTGTGCTAAATTAGAAAAAATTAGCTATGAAAGTATGAATTTCTGGTTTATGATAGTTAGATTTATTCAATCCTCTTTTTTACAAGTTAATTATTTCTTTAACTTGCAATAAAAAATAAGAACCACCAGAGTCATAATCATAACAATTGGTGGAAGAAAGTTGAGTTGATTAGCCACTTATAATTCTTCAACCATGGATTCCTTTTGGATCCTCACTTCCTATAATATTCACTTTGATATTTGCAACTGGATGATTTTTTTCTACCTATCTCTCCTTGTTAGGATGTGGGAGATTTTTATCATGTATGATCTTGGTGATACTATGCATATCTAATTGTTCATAGGGAAGGAAATTACAGTATTTAGGTCCAATCTCAAGAGGGTTTTGTACTTAACTAGACGCGACACTTTTATATTTGGTAGCAAGGACTTGGGAAGTAGAAGAGGGATGTTGAAATGCAAAAAGGGAGGATAGCTCACCATGCTTTTGTAGATTCTAGAGGGAAGCTAGTTCATTATGTAGGTAGGTTATTTGACTAGAAACAACAAGAAAATGTTGGGTGTGTGAAGGCAGAATGGTCTTAGTAGAGAGAGGCAAATCAAAAAGCTATTTGTGTAGTTGTTCAAGTTCTCATTTAGGAATTCCCATTTTCTTCCATTTGGTCAACCGGACTACTAGCAAATTCATTAAAAAGAGTAGACACTAGCATGACGGGACCTCCATTGATCACTTCAGCTTGTGTTTTAGAGGGGATAGAATCCAACCAAATCTTTAGATTACCAATAAAGCCAAAAGTGAGGAGTGTATCTACTTTAGCAGGTTGTTTCTATAAACTTAACATTTGGGTGTTTTCCCAACCTATCATTCTATTTACCATTTCAAATATATGTTCTTCTTACCTTTCATCTATATTAGAATAATAATTTTGGATACTTTTTAGTTCTAGGAGTACTAGACAATGGTTCACTACTAGTCATTTCATCATAAAAAATGGCTTGAGATGGGATCCTTGTAGTTATAAAAATGATTTTTCCCTTTTTCCTGATGGTGAATAACTTTCATTTTTGTAAGAGATAAGAAATACATAAAATACTTTGAAGAATTATAGAGGTATCTGTTTCATTTCCCTTGATGAAAAATTGACATGCAGAGCTTACTAGATTCGTAGGTGTTGATAAAAAATGAAAAGGAAAAAGTGGAGCAGGGATTCGTCTTCTGTGTATTCAAAATAGCTCAATGGATTACATGGAAAACATCAACAAGAAATTACTAGAGTGAAACTAGACTATGTTGAAGTAAATCAAATTGTCTATGACACCTAGCAGAAAACATAATAAAATATAATGACACCTAGAAGATAGTGAGATTAATATCTCAACCACCCCTCCTAATATCAACTGCTAGAAGTATAGAGACTTACAGTGTATAATTTCTCTCTTTGAAATTAAAATACAGTTTTTCCCAATGGATTTGTGAAAATAATCTGCAAGTTAACCTTCGGAAACACAAAAAGCAAGTATTATATCCCCATCATTGACAAGCTCACAGGTGAAATGAAAATGTGTGTCAATTTGCTTTCCCTTTTTTTTAAAACATGATTTTTTTATAAATAAATTGTTGAATTGTTATTAGAGTAAATAGGAGTTAGATCCCTTTGAACATTTGATAGATATTTCAATAATATTCTCAACCACACTGCTTGACAAGTAGTTGAATTTGCTGCTGCATATTCTTCCTCTATGTAAGATATTGAAACAATTGACTATTTCTTCGTTGCCCATGCAATCAGATTGGTTCCAAGATGAAAATCATACACTAGGGTGATATTTTGATCATCTAAACTACCTGCATAATTGTTGTCTGCATGACATGAAAGTAAGCAATCTTCAGAATGAGTGTAGAACAAACCATAGACTAGGGTCCCTGCAATATACCTTAAGATCATTTTTGCAACCTTACAATAATAAATATTTGGTTCTTGCATAAACCGGGAGAAAAAACTTGCTGCAAACATGATATCATGTCTAGTTGCAATGATATATGACAAACTATGAATTACACTTTTATACAGTGTGGAACCAACCTGTGATGCTACATCTTCTTTTCTCAGTTTGTTTCTTTGACCAATTCGTGTATCAACAGCATTTCAATTGTTCATTTTGATGTTTTGGATGATATCAGTGGCATATTTTTTTTAACCAACAAAATTCCACTAGCATATTGGTGAATTTCATTTCCTAAGAAGTGTTTCATGACCCCTAGATCAGTCATATCAAACTTTGTTTGCATTGCTGCTTTGAAGTATTCTAACATCATATTACCTGTATAAAGAAGATCATCAACTTCAATGGTGAATAAGTATTTCATGACCCCTAGATCAGTCATATCAAACTATGTTTCCATTATCTCTTTGAAGTCTTCTAACATCATATTTCCTGTATAAAGAAGATCATAAATGTAGAGACATACAATAAGAATTTTACCTTCATGAGTTTTGGTATACAAAGTTGGCTCAAGACAGCTTCTGCAAAAACACTTTTGATGAGACAGGTGTTGATGCAATTGTACCAAGCTCTTTGAGCTTGTTTCAAAACATTCAAATCTTTCTTCAATTTGTATACATTATGCTCTTGTCGTGAAACTTCAAAACCAAGAGGTTGCTATACATAAACTTCTTGCTGCAATATACCATTTAGGAAGGAAAATTCTACATCAAGATGATATGCTATCCATTTGTGTTGAGTTGTTGTGGACAAAATGGTTTTGATAGTTTCTAACCTTGCTACTAGAGCAAAGGTTTCACCACAGTTGACACCAAAGTGTTGTGAGAATCTTTTGGCAACCAACCTTTTGTTATGTTTCTCAATCTCTCATTTTTCATTCAACTAGGTTGTATATACCCATTTTACGCCAATTTTGATTTTGTCTCTTGGGAGATGAACTAATTCCCAAGTATGGTTCTTCTCTATTGCAACAATTTCTTGGTTCATTGCATTAACCCAATTCTTTTATTTAACTTCTTATTCAAAATGGGTTGGCTGAGATGAAATAATTGTAAACATATTATGTTGGTCAAACTCATCCTCCTACTCATATATTTCTCTTATGATTCTTGTTTTGTAACTTTCTTCTGGAGATGTTGAATTACTAGTGGATTCACTGCTTGAAGATGTGCCATTTTTAGGATTGTATGGCTCTTCTTGAACCTGCAATCTTGGTGGCTATGTTGGATAAAAAATATGATTTGAAGTTTCATCAACATGATCATTCCAAGATTTATTTTCAAAAATTTTAACATTCCTTCTTAAAAATACTTCTTGGTAACTATATTGTAAAGTTTGTAGGCCTTTGACTGCTCACTATAGCCTATGAAAATACATCTTTCATTCTTATGATAAAGATTCTTTCTTAACTACCTAGGAACATGTGAAAATGCTACTGATCAAAAAATTCTAATGTGAGATACATTTACCTTTCTACCATCCCATGCTTCTTGAGGTACTATATGTTGGAGACTGGTTATTGGAGATATGTTGAGAACATACATTGTTGTCGAAACAACTTCAATGTAATAGTTATTTCACAGCTTCATCTCACAAAGAAGATATCTTTGCATGTTCATGATTGACTAATTTCTCCTTTCTACTATTCCATTCTGCTGTGGAGTATATCTAGTTTTTTTTGCATTATGATTCCTTGTTGTTGACAAAAATCTTCGAAGTCATTAGAGTAGTACTCTCCTCTGTTGTCTGAACAAACAACTTTTAAAGGATTTCCTCTCTTCTTTTCTGCTTCTAATTTGAATTCTTTCAACCTTGAGAATGTATCTGATTTATTTTTTAGAAAACACACCCATATCATCCTTCTATAATCATTAATGAATGTCAAGAAATAGATACTAACACCAATGGACGATGTTTTCATTGGCCACATATATCTGTATAGACTAGCTCTAAAGGATCTTTTACTCTAGAGGAAGACGTGGGAAAGTTATCTCTTTTATGCTTAGATAGAACACAAATTTCACAATTATAATCTTTTTCATTCATAATAGGGAGACCAGTGACCGCTAAATGTTTCTGAAGTAGAATTAGACTCTTGAATTGTTGAAATGTAACAAGAAAATCATGATTTAATTTTCCCTTGAATTAAATTAGGAGAAAAATTGTAATTCCAAATCACAAGAAAACTTGTACGAGTTAACTAAGTTAATTTTACTTAGTTGGTTTAGTTAATTCGATTTGATAGCCTTACTTGAGTCATATAGATTGGATCCTACTTTATAAGAGCCTTGGTTGAGTTTTGGTTGAGTTGTAATGAATTAATTCAATTTAACTAAGTTAAAGTCAGTTAAAATAGGTCCAATTGTAGGAGGAACTAGTAGGAGGTCTAGCAGAAGGGTACAACTTCATTGTTCAACTAGTTAACTAATAATTCATCCATAAATAACTCACACATGTGTGATTTGAGAGTTACCAAGTTGAGATTGGAGTTCAAGGGTAGTTTACTATCAGTTGTATAATCATCCAAATTGTACAAGTGGTGCATGCAGTTAGAGGAAGGCCTATGATGAATTGTGAAATTCCAATTGAGGAATTTCCCTAATTAATAGGGGATACTTCCCAAGGAAACAATGCAAGGAAATAGGGACTTGGGAAAATAGAAAATTGGTTAAGTATATTGTCTAGGAAGTTGGGAGATAGATAGAGATGGTGTAGAGGTTACTCGGGCTTGAGAAAAGCATTGTAATCTTCTCATATTTTCTAACTAATTCAATATACATATAGGAAGGGTTTTTAGTTGTCTCTTTTCCTAGGAAATCATTGTTAAATTTGTTTATTGAATTCTTTCTCTTGTATGATTCATGATTTCACGATTGTTGATGTTTTCTACAGTTGGTAGAGTAGTTTCAACTCTATTGTTTTAGTAAATTAAAATTAGTAGTTTTAATCTACAATGAATTTCTACATGGCATTAGAGTTGAAATCACACTAGAAAAAATAATATGAGTTTATCTTTGCCGGTGAAATCAAATTTGCAGAATCATTCTTCAGAGCCAGCAGGATATCATTCGATGGAATATGTTATAGACATATTTGGGCACATCAAACCCAAACTCATATGTCAATAAACTAGGTCTCATCAACCCCTAAAATATTTGTTTCATACCCTAAAAGAACATAGTCATCTGGATACATCATTCCCCAAAAGTTCCATCTAAGAAACTATCCAGAAATGGCCTAAACTGAACCATACTGACTACTCCACTGGCAAAGTGCAATGCATACTGAGTGGTACACTACCAAGGTGCAATGCATACTATTTGAGCCTTCTATAGGGTGCGATGGGTGAGGATGGACAAATGTCTAAGATAATTTTCTAGGTGGTTGCTCATGGAATCTTCTAGAAACTTCTCCTATGCCACTTGCCTCTCTAAATTTGCTCAAGGATGATTAAGAGATCCAAGAAATCTCCAAGTGGAACCAATTGTAACAAGTGGAATGACACTAATCAAAACTCCATGGATGACTCACACCCTTGCACACATCTATAAATGGATCCCTCATCTAAGAGATCTAGAGGCTGGAATATTTTGAATTACAAGGAAGTGCTGATAGTTTGTAATTGAGGAAGGAGCATTGTATTGTTGGTCTGATCTTGCTATTTCATGAGGTGAAGAGGGATTCAAGCTAGGAGGATGATGCTAGATCAGACAAATGGGTTGTAATTATCCCTTCTATTAATTAATTTCTTCAATTTTTCTTCCATATAATTGTGCAATTGTGAATGTTATCATTTGCGAATGCTATTATTTGTTTATTATATATTTGATTCTATAATGTTTATGTTGTAATAAATCACGATTCTTTGATGATTCTTTGTTGTTGCACTTGTGCAGGTACTCTCCAAGAGTGTTAAGTATGGGGAGGAGTTGCAAGCTCTGTCAAAGGGGAGAGAGATCAAGCAAGGGATTAAGCGGAAGTTCCAGGTTGGTTCCATTATCTTTCTCTTATCTGTTACACATAGAAGAAATCATTGAATTGCTTTAAACTTTTGTTTCTAGGGTAGCTGCCAAACCTAGAAGGCTAGTCATTCGGCAAGACAGTAGTTTTCCCATAAAAATAATTGGTGACTCCACTTGGGAATGAACATATGTTTATTTGTTGTTATTTTTTGTTTTATAAACTATAGATAGAGCCTGAAGTAAGCCAGGTAGTCTTCGAACTACTCTTGATCTGAAATTGCATAGTAGATGAACGTTGCTTCAGTCAATCTTTGGTTTAGTTTATGAATTAAGCATTTGAATTGCAAGCACATCTATATGCCCTTTTGGTAGCGTGGTAACCTCTCAAGACATTCCTCTATATTTTTCTCTTTACTCTCCATCATAGATCAGCTTAACTCATTGAAAACAACATCACATATGAGCCAAAACCCATTTTAGTTGTGCTCCCTGGCCCATCACATTGTCTCTCACTGTAACCTAGTATGCATCGCACCTCCCGAGTGTAGTAAGTGTGATGCATCCCTGTTTCTTTGAAGCCTAGGTGCAATGACTGACTGAACTCTTTTTCCATTCTAGAAATTGAGGGTTTTTTACTTTGTTTTCAATTTTGTTTAGTTGTTTTGCTGCTTATGAACAGTGCCTCCTTACGGAAGCCTACTTGCATCACATAGATCAACCTCCATTACATTAATATTAGTGGATGTTTTTGTGTATTTGTTCATCATTTACAATCCTTTGTTGAAAATTTGTTTAAAACAATTTGTCGCTTTGATACAAAAAGGTTCGTAATTGTCGTTTTATATCGAAAAGAGAAGTATTGTGAATTCTTCCTTCCCTTGATAGTCGATTGAACTCTTCTCCATGTATTTGGTTTGATTTGTTTATATTCGAAGTGTCGAAAGCATTTTTATTCAAAATTCACAAGTGTCATGGAGTCTTCCATTCTCTTTTGAAGAAGAAATTGTCAAAAATGTCGCTTTGAGTGAAATATTTCAGATCTTTGCTACATTTAGTTTTCCTTTTTGGCATTTTTCACATTAAGGGGAACAAAAACAAATACAAGCATTTTCATTCAGCATTTTTTGTTTTTGTGAAAAAAATGATTTAGGAAAATGCACTAGTGTGTGCTCTTTGCTCTTTGTTTAAAAGAATTGTCATCTTCTTTCCCTAGTAGCTAGGATTTTCATTGCTCAAAAAATAAACAAAGAATGTTTCTCATTGTAGATTGTATAATAGGAATTTCAAATCATCATCACGCGGTGAAGCATTGAAAGGCAGACTCTAAACAAGATCAACTTTAAAATAAATTTCAATGAACCTAACAACGCTTTGGAACTTAACGCAACATATCTAGAGGTCTAGGCTAGAGACGTGTTCCGAGGTCGTTAAAACTAGTAACTATCATTTTCATTGAAGGCTAGGTGATTCCTCCTCCTTGATACGATAAGTTCTAGCACAAACTTGTGCTCCCCGTACCATTGCGTATATATTCGGAGACCATAATAGGCTTATATCCTTTATCCTTAAGACGTTGAGTATGCCGCCTTATTGATCGCAATGCACTGAACACAGCATTCGGGAAGATTGGTTGTCGTACATAAGTCCTTGGTAATTTCTCTTTAATTTACAAGCAAGGTGTATATTGCAGTTTTTTGATTGGTTTGGTAATCCCTCTGTCTAGATTTTCCAGAGTAGTCACTTTTGTTCCTTTCCAACTCTTTAAAAGAAAAGGTCCATCTGAGCACTTGTCCTTTCTGACTCATTAAAATTTGAAGGAGACTAGAGTCATCGGTACCTTTTTCTCAAATCTTAAGAACTGAAAAAGAAAATTTGTGTCCAAGCATCATTAAAATTAATTAAATTCAGAATAACATCCCTATTCCTTAGTTTATTTTAGGTTGAGATATATGGAAATGAATCCGGAGTCCATTGATCAAGGAATCCCTTTTGGAGGGAATCCTAGTTCTTTTCATTCTTGGGGAAATATTGGTGCTCCTTATATGGTTACATTGTCCCTTCCGGGAATTACCATTGGCCTGCCAGTATGGCTGTTTTTAGCCTCTGTGGTTCAAAATTCTTTGATTTCTCCACAAGCGAATACACCTCCCATTGATCCTGAAGTTGACCCTTCACCTTCTTCTTCATTTGTTTCTCCCTCCCCTTTTTCCTATTCACTTGGTGAAAGTAGTGATACTAGTAACTAGGTGGCTGAGAAGAAGAAGAAAGGGAAGGAGAAGAAGAAGAAGCCAATTCAGCAAAGGGGCAACCAAGCAACCATTGCTTTGAAGGCATCATCTGATGAAAATCCACCCATTAAACTTCCCAAACCCAAATTTCCATGCATAATTTGTACGGGAGACCATTTCCATCAAGATTGTCCTAGTTTTCCTCGGATCTTGAAGGAATGGTCTCCTCATTCACACCATCCTGTGTCGTCAACTTCTGGAGATCATGTTGGTAACACACCTTCAAGTAGTGAGAGTAAAGTTCCTGGACAGAGGAGAAAGGTTAAGTTTCCATGTAAGTTATGTGAAGGTAACCATTCCCTTCACCTTTGTCCCTTTTTGGATGAATCCAAAAGAGTGTTGGATAACCGGCTTGCTTCACCACAGCGACTTCCATCTAGTTACAAGAAACTCTCCCTCAATCCTTCATTAGTTGAAAATCTGACTGACTTAAATCAACCATCGGTCAAAACCACTATCTTTGAAAGTGAATCTTATGAGTCTATACACGACTAGATTCAATAGGTCGAGGTAGCAGTTGACCCAATTTTTCCTTCAGCTAATTGTACCTTTCCCAAATATGTGAAAATGATACATTTACATCAATAGTGTCACTTGAACCTTCATTCCATCCACTTGATAGCCAGGAGTAATCTGGTGAATGAAATGAAGCTTGGGGGGCATACACCTAGTTGTAAAAATAAGTTTCCCTGTAGGTTATGTAATTGGTCAGACACACCATTCACCTTTGTCTATTCTAGATGAAGCCAAAGAGGAGTTTTGTCTATTCTGGACGAAACCGTAAAGATGAGTTTCCCTGTAAGTTATGTGATTGGTCTGACACACCATTTACCTTTGTCTATTCTAGATGAAGTCAAAGATGGAGTTTTGTCTATTATGGACGAAACCATCCTACTTCACCATAGTGACTTCCATCTGGTTACAACAAACTCTCCCTAGGTTGCTTCTTGGATAACCATCCTACTTCACCGTAGTGATTTCCACCTGGTTACAGGAGACTCTCCTTTTCATCATGTTGGGGGCATGCCAACTATTTTTCAAGCATATTTTTTCCATTTCAAGCTTGTGTAAGAATGAAATTGACTTCAAGCATAGTTTTTCCATTTCAATATTGTGTAAAAATGAAACCGAATCCAAGCATAGTTTCCCATGGTTCAATCTTGTCAAAAAATGAACCCATTTTTCAATTCTATTTCCAAGCAATTTTTTTTAGTTTTATAATGTTTTTGAGTTTTTGAGTTTTATAATATTCCATTTTGAGCTTGTGAAAAAATGAAATGGAGTCCAAGCATAGCTACCCCATGGTTCAAGCTTATCAAAAAATGAACCCATTAACATCTGTGATTTCCATTCTATCAGCCTTCCGAACCTTGGTTGTGTACATCTCATCACCACCATCCCCTTAGCTAATCATATGCTCTCACTTGGTTGTTTTACCCCTTCTTTGAGGAACAGTTTTGATGAGTGGTCTTATTAGCCAACCTCTTCAGATAAATTAACATGTTTTGAGAAGTTCCAAATTCACTGAAACCAATTGCTACCCTAGACACCACTTGTTCCTCAAAATCGAGTCTCCTTTAAACCCTTTTCAGACTCGTTAAATATGAAAGATTGTCGAGTGTCGGCCTTTCCAACTCATTAAAGTGATTGGAAATGTCATCCCTCCTATATGATTTTATAATTTTTTGGACCCAAGGGATTATCTTACGAAAAATTTGAGCACTTGTCTTTTTTGGCTCATTAAAGTGATCGGAAAAGTCATTCCTTTTGTATTATTTTATCCTTTTTTAGACCTAAGGGATTATTTTACGAAAAAGAACTTTCGGAGTTTTCTTTTGATCCCTTTTCAAACTCTCTAAACATGAAAAAGATTGAGTTATCCTTGTTGTTAAACTCGTTAAAACAATAGCGACAAACTTGTCCATTCTAGACAACACCAAGTTTCACTGTCGCTAGACTCATTAACACATAGCGACATGTTTGCTCGAAGGGAAAATTATAGAACAAGCATATGTTATCCTCCTCAAGATTAACAAAAATAAAGAGGTACTCATTAGCAATGACTGGGGAGAAACAGAAAAAACTTGAATTATGGTAGCAGGTCGCTCTTGAACATGACACTTTCACTTCATCACCATTATTGAGTTGGGCTAGGTTATTCTGTTCATCGGTCATCTCACCAATGGTCTGTCATACCATCCATTTTTGGGGTTAATGCTACCAATTCATCTCAGTATTGCTGACATGCTCAAAAGAAGTCATTCAATTGAGAAACCACCATCCAGTTAATGTCTCATCCACTGCAATACCTCCAACCTTAGCTTTTTCATGACCGGAATTCCTGAACCTTGTGTTGTCAGTTCATTTTTCACCTCCAGAAATCATTTGCTCTATTTCGTTTCATAGATGTGGGATACATCAAGGCCCTCCTACGACAAGTCGCTTCTTGTCGACACCAGCTCATTATCCAAGAAGTTGACTAGAAACACCCCTTTTAATGCTTTGAAGCTTGCATACATCAATCAAAAGTTTCTCACTTTCGGCGACAGGTTGACATCAATGGCTTTTGACTGAGATATTTCGCATGGTGTTCGACATCGGATCATATATTCACACCACATGAGTTGTACTGTAGTACCTTGAGGGTCATTATCATTATCGACAATTCCTCTCACATCTATTAACATCTCACATTATTGGTTGTTAATCAGGTGATGTCTTTCCATGTTCAACTTTAGAACATCTCTTCACATGGATTGACTTGTACATAGGGCGAAGATTGAATGAGTTTGAAGACCCCAGATCTAGTTTCATCCATCCAAGCTACGATATATTCAAGGATATAAAGATATCAAATGTACAAAGGATCTACGTAGATGGTCATCCTAACCATGGATGATGACTCTATATCTGAAGAATCACCAGTCTGCATCTACAGACGACTATCTAATCTATGTACACCAAATGAATTTATAAAGCTGAGCATGGGAATGCCTACCTCGGCTAAATCATGAAATTTATATTATAATGATGTATTGTATTGTTACTTATGCAAGTCACCTTCTAGTTCGAAACTTCGAATCCTCATGATAAAGCATTTCACCCGACATCAATATTTATGAATCCATGCTTTAGGAGACAACTGTTATAGACATATTTGGGCACATCAACCCCAAAATTATATGTCGATAAACTAGGGATCATCAACCCCTAAAAGACTTGTTTCATACCCTGAAAGAACATAGTCATCTGAATAGATCATTCCCCAAAAGTTCTATCTGAGAAGCCATATAGAAATGGCTTGAACTGAACCATATTGACTGCTCCACTGGCAAAGTGTGATGCATATTGAGTGGTACACTACTAGGGTGTGATGCATACTGAGTGGTACACTGCCATGGTGTTATGCATGCTATTTGACCCTTCTATAGGGTACAGTGGGCGAGGATGGACAAATGTCCGAGACAGTTTGCTAGGTGGTTGCTCATGGAATCTTCTAGAAACTTCTCCTATGCCACTTGCCTCTCTGAATTCGTCCACGGATGAGTAAGAGATCCAAGAAATCTCCAAGTGGAACAACTGTAGCAAGTGGAATGACACTAATCAAAACCCCATGGATGACTCACACCCTTGCACACATCTATAAATGGATCCCTCATCTAAGAGATCTAGAGGCTAGAATATTGTGAATTGCAAGGAAGTGCTGATAGTTAGTAATTGAGGAAGGAGCATTGTATTGTTGGTGTGATCTTGTTATTTCATGATGTGAATAGGGATTGAAACTGGGAGGATGATGCTGGATCAGACAACTGCGTTGTAATTCTCCCTTCTATTAATAAATTTCTTCAAGTTTTCTTCCATATAATTGTGCAATTGTGAATGCTATTATTTGTTCATTATATATCTAATTATGTAATGTTTATGTTGTAATAGATCACGATGCTTTGACGGTTCTTTGTTGCTATACTTGTGCAGGTACTCTCCAAGCATGTTAAGTACGGGGAGGAGTTGCAAGCTCTGTCAAAGGGGAGAGAGATCAAGCAAGGGATTAAGCAGAATTTCCAGGTTGGTTACATTATCTTTCTCTTATTTGTTACACATAGAAGAAATCATTGAATTGCTTTAAACTATTGTTTCTAGGGTAGCTGCCAAACCTAGAGGGCTAGTCATTCGATAAGACACTAGTTTTCTCAGAAACAGATTACGACATGTGTATGCCCTTGATGGTATCTCAAATTATATTGCTTTGAAGGACATGATTGAGGTATTGTTAGAAGAAAATAGGCTGAAGAGATTCATTGACCATGATAGTCCTAAGCCTCCACCAACCGATGACCAAGATCTGGTGAAATGGAAGAAATGTGTGTCAAAGGTGAGGAGGATCTTACTAGAAGGATTTCAAGATCATATTGTCTTGAATTGCCATGGGGAGGATGCACCGTATGCAATGTGGAAAGCCTTGATAGACTTTTTTCAAAACAAAAGTGACCATAGGAAGTTGGCACTGAAGGACAAGATTCGAAAGATCCAGATGGAGAAGGGTGACACAACACCAAAGTACTTGAGCAGGTTCACCGAATGTCAAGATGAGCTTGGGACAATTGGTATTATAGTTCCTAAAGATGATTTGGTCAGCCTAGCACTTCTAGGCCTTTCCAGTAGCTGGCACAACTACTATGGCTTAGTAAATGGGAGGGAGAATCTACCAAAGTGGGAGCATTTGTGGTCCAACATTGTGTAAGAAGAGATAAGACAGAACACCAAATATGGAACCTCATCCAAGACTGATGATGAGGATAAATTTTCCTTGATTGGAAAGGAAAAGAAAGGGAAAGAATAAAAATCCCAATCCAAAGGAGATTATAGTTAGGTAGGAAAGAAGAAGGACTTGTCGAAGATTAAATGTTTTCACTATCATGAGTTGGGACACTATGCCAAGAAGTTTCCACAGAAGGAGGATGACAAGTTGCCCTCATGATAGTGGCCCCACATTGGAAGTTGGACCAGGAGATGTAGCCCGAGAGAGGGGTGAACTCCTTTATCCTGTTTGTTTTTATGTGTTTCTAATATGGTATTTTGTCTCTATTTTGGTTGTTAATTTTGTTTAAAAATAACTTGTTTATGTCTTTAGTAACTTCATCCATTACCCAAAAAAAATATAAAAATTTCACTTGAAATTTTTTCAAATCTTCAACTTTTCATATACAAATCATTTTGGTATTAGAGCATCAAGTTATTGTGAAGATTTGATTTTGTTTGCAAGTGCTTTTCTGATGCTTACAAGGTTGAATATTAAAATAGGAGAAGGCAAACTTGTGGAGCCAAGATATAAAATTGTTTCAAGGAGAATTAACACATCTCCAGCTTCAATATTTATGGCACATGAAGAAGGTTTGGAAGGGATGTATGAAAATGAAAAAGCCTTCAGAAAAGCTTTCTTTAAGATGTATAAAATGGTAATGGTTCTTTATGAAGAGAGGAATTCAAGGTTCTATGGAGCAAACTCAAAACCTCCAAAAAGAGATGGAGGAAAAGGAGTCAGACCTGTTAGTTTCAATCATTGAATCATTCCTCCAGTGATCAAACATGCTCTTAAAAAGTGATTTGAAGGCGTCAAGGTCAAATTTTGTCATTTCAGTGAGTCTTCAAGTAAAATTTGGTCACTAGGTATTAGGTCTAGGGTTTGTTTTCACTCCTTCCAAAGTTGTCCAAATGTTGGTCCATGTCACCATTGAGCTAAGTGTACCATCATTCAGAGGGTTTTCATCATCATGTCAGGTTCCAATGGGTCATTTTACACCTTGCACTTTCTTCAGTTGCGCATAGGTAAGGTTCATTTCCCTCTCCTAGGGTTTTGAGGGTGATTTCCCTTGGATAATCAAATCATAAAAAAAACTTGTACCCTGATGTTCATACACCTTCCCCTATCCTTAATGTACTTTATTAAACACTTCCCATCACTGATATGCCTCAAATTCCTCATTTTACTACAAACCCTAGTTTCTTGCTGCAACATGACAATTTTCTAGGCTAGGCCTGTGTTTTTCCCTTTTGGACCCCTTCCCCTAACTCAATCTTTGAAATTCTACTTTCCCCTACTTCCTAACATCCCTTCTTACTTCCAAAAAATTTCTCAATAATTTAGAAGCCCCTTATCCCCTTCATTTCACTTCATTTCGACAAATCCCTTGTTCCACATATCGGGATAGGTTTTACTCCAATGATGTTTCTAAGTACGAAAATATGAATTTGGGAAACCTGAGAGATTATTTTTCCACAATAGGCCATGGAATAAAAACCTCCCTCACTTTTTACACAGGTATCATGGATTTAGAGAAATGACAAAAATACAGTTGCCTCAGGAGAATTGATGCACCTATGAAGTGACCTCGGGAAAATCAAGATTTCTCCTAGTTTGGTTGGCCTAATGACCTGCTTTACGAGTCCAATGATAATTAAACACAAAGAGCTTTCCAACGAGCTATTATGAGCTCCATTTGGAGTTGAGAAAGACTTTCAAAAGCTGACTACAACAGCACTCCGCCTTGAGGTAGCCCATTTTACACATTTTGACCAATCTTGGGAGATTTGACTTTTGGCAAGGCAAATGAACCCCAAATTCAAATATTCTAGTTGGGTTGAAAAGTAGACTCAATACGATTTCCAACAATATATCCTACAAAAAATTTGGACATCGGGAAGGCCTCCAAAAGTCTCCTAGAAAAAGCCGCTACGCATTGAGCCGGAGCTACACATTGGGCAATGATTTACAATGTAATTTTATAACTGGTGCTACGCATTGGGACAACACGTTGCATTGGGCTACAAAACCTAAAATCCATTCAAATCTTCCTCCAAAGCTCCCAAAAATGTAAATTCCTCATTGCCCAAGTAAGTTCACATTCCAATATGCTCAATGCATGAGTTTGTCTTAGTCCTCTTGGTGATTTAATAGGGAAATATAAAAACCCTAGCTCCTTGCACAGTTTCATTGAAAATCTGCCTAGGGTTTGTAAAATTTCCTTTTTTTGCTTTCTTATTCCCCTCTAGCACTTTCACATCCCCTTCACTTTCATTTCCCGTTTCCCCTCTCATTTCCACTCATCCTACTCCCCTATCCCCAAAACCCTAAAACCCTAGCTTCTAGGGTGAAACCCTAGTTTTCTTCATTGCACTAATGGTTTTATACCCTATCCCCTTAATCCCAATCCCCTCATACATCTTCCCCTTAATACCATTCTCCACATATAATTTCCCAAACGCTGCACTCCCCAAACCCTATCCATATCCCTAAACCCTACTCACATCCCTAAAACTCTTACTCCCATCCCTAAACTCTGTTCACACATACATTTTTACACTCTCTTCCATACACTCTACGCATTTCATTCCTCCACCATATTTTCACACTGTTATCCACAAAACCATCCATATACAACCACATTTTTCAAAACCAAAGGAAAACAATGGAAAGAGACTGTGATCATGGGTATGAGCAAGAGAGTGGACATGACCGGGAATCTTGGCTTGAGAGAACGAAATTGCACTTGGGAAAGGATGCTATAGAAGGCCAACAATGAGAAAACTATGTTGAGGCACATTGCCTACCATTACTTGGCAAGAAACAAAAGTTGCAAGGCAATAATCAGAAACTTGAAGGCCAAGTTGAAGAAGGCATCAAGGAAGCGAAAAGAGCAAGATAGACTTCAGATCTTGGCTAAGGTTTCCTTGGTCCAACACAGCATTTGATGGAGAAAACTCAGCCCAAATTTCAAAAAAATTGGGACACTTTTTTCAATTTTGGAATTTTTAGGCCAAAACACAGGCATTTTTGCCTAATGCGCCGCGCCACCTGGCGCTCGCTTTTGATGGGGGTCTCCTTTTGATGAAAACTCAGCGTTTTTGGATTTTGCATGAAAAAATATGCATTCTCACAAACAGCCAAGAAATTTTGACAGGTTTTGAGCCCCCAAAAAGGTAAAAAACACCACAAAAATGACCTTTCTGCCCCTTTTTGGATACACGAGAAGCAGTGTTGGGAGAACTCAGTTTTGGAGGGGCAAATGGAGCCAAATTCAAAAATTGCACTTGTTTCAGAAAGTATACAAGAAAAACCTTCCAACAAGCACACTTGGAGCAAATTTTGGCACCTGGAAGGCCTCCAAAATCAGCTGCAAAAAGGCGCTATGCATAGGGAAATCAACGCGGTGCATTGGAGGAATTTTGCTCAGTTTGACAAAAAATACTATGTTTTTCACCTAGTTTCTTGACAGTTTGACTTTTCTTCTAAATATCAAACTCATGATGTAATTTAATGTAATTTGATGGATCATGATTTAATTATGCTAAATTTTCAATCCTAGAGGTAGATTCATCCATGAAAAGGTAGTTTGCAACTGAATGAATAAGTTCGCTAGTTTTTAGAGGCGAGCTGCTCCACTGCCTAATTTTTAGTTCTCAGTTTAGAATTTGTTGAAACAACTCCTAAAATCATGAGATCGACCCCTAGAGGCTAGGATGAGTTATTGTTTTCCTATATCTTATGATTTGTCAGTCATTAGCAAGGGTTGGACTTTTGAGAAAGCTTGGAGTTTCATTGTATACAATTTTCAGCAATTTTGGCTAAGGAATAGACCAAGGTTTGCAGCACTATATGCGATTTATGTGGCATCTTTCTTTGGTATTGGTATTTCAAGATATACATTTAGTTGAGGGCGTGATATCATAGAGATCTGTCCTCAACCCAGATCTAAAAAAGAGAGATCTGCATCTTGCAGTAAGCAGCCTATAAAAATAGAGCTAGATCTGTAGTAATCCTGGAAATTTGGACCCACAAGCCTGTCCCTCGTCTCATGTGTAGTTAAGTATTTCTACAGTGGTATGTGCGAGGGGTGTGGGGAATGGAGTGGAGAGAGGTGCAGCGGGGTCACTGTCTCTCTGCGGTGAGAGTTTCCCATGGGGTATGGCAAAGGGATGAGGTCAGAGCTAGGGGTGATTCTGCGCTGTAAGATGAAGACAGACATGGTGGTCCTGGGTTGGTCGCCGTCTTAGGAATTAAATGGACCATACTTGTACGCGGTTGGGTCAACGCAGGTAATATTGAGTCTTGGGACAACACTGAGCCATAAGCCGTTGGTCACAAAAAATAGTACGTCCCACCTACGAAAAAGGGCCTAAACAGCCCTATGCCTGTCAGTAAGGAATGAGAAGGCAGTAAGCAGCTAGGCAGTAAGGTAAGCAGCTAGGCAGTAAGCTGCTAGGCAGTAAGGTAAGCAGCTAGGCAGTAAGCTGCTAGGCAGTAAGCAGCTAGGCAGTAAGCAGCTAGGCAGTAAGCTGCTAGGCAGTAAGCAGCTAGGCAGTAAGGTAAGCAGCTAGGCAGTAAGCTGCTAGGCAGTAAGCAGCTAGGCAGTAAGGTAAGCAACTAGGCAGTAAGCTGCTAGGCAGTAAGGTAAGCAGCTAGGCAGTAAGCTGCTAGGCAGTAAGCTGAGAATGATAAGGCAGTAAGCTGAGCCCAGCATAATGGGTTGGTCAGGAATGAATCTGGTTCCTTGAATGAGAAGCCAGTAAGCTGAGCCCAGCATAATGGGTTGCTAAGGAATGAATCTGGGTCCTAGAATGAGAAGGCAGTAAGCTGAGAATGAGAAGGCAGTAAGAAAGTGAAGGTGGGCCGGTCTAATTCTGACCCGCTAAGATTCATTCACCAAAGTAGGGCTAAAATAACACCTGATTTCCTTACTTTGGTGAATGAATCTTAGTGGGTCAGAATTAGACCGGCCCACCTTCACTTTCTTACTGCCTTCTCATTCTCAGCTTACTGCCTTCTCATTCTAGGAACCAGATTCATTCCTTAGCAACCCATTATGGTGGGCTCAGCTTACTGCCTTCTCATTCAAGGAACCAGATTCATTCCTGACCAACCCATTATGCTGGGCTCAGCTTACTGCCTTATCATTCTCAGCTTACTGCATAGCAGCTTACTGCCTAGCTGCTTACCTTACTGCCTAGCAGCTTACTGCCTAGCAGCTTACTGCCTAGCTGCTTACCTTACTGCCTAGCTGCTTACTTCCTAGCAGCTTACTGCCTAGCTGCTTACTGCCTAGCTGCTTACCTTACTGCCTAGCAGCTTACTGCCTAGCTGCTTACTGCCTAGCTACTTACTGCCTAGCTGCTTACTGCCTTCTCATTCCTTACTGGCAGGCATAGGGCTGTTTAGGCCCTTTTTCGTAGGTGGGACGTACTATTTTTTGTGACCAACGGCTTACGGCTCAGTGTTGTCCCAAGACTCTATATTACCTGCGTTGACCCTACCGCGTACAAGTATGGTCCATTTAATTCCTGAGACGGCGACCAACCCAGGACCACCATGCCAAAGCCAATAGGGTAGGTTCCTGCCTTTAGGGTATTTGAGGCCCCTTCTAAATATACATTTATTTGAGGACCCTTCTAAATATACATTTATTTGAGGACCCTTATTTGAGGACCCTTCTAAATATTATTTTAGCCCTACTTTGGTGAATGAATCTTAGCGTGTCAAAATTAGACCGGCCCACCTTCACTTTCTTACTGCCTTATCATTCTCAGCTTACTGCCTTCTCATTCTAGCAACCAGATTCATTCCTTAGCAACCCATTATGCTGGGCTCAGCTTATTGCCTTCTCATTCAAGGAACCAGATTCATTCCTGACCAACCCATTATGCTGGGCTCAGCTTACTGCCTTATCATTCTCAGCTTACTGCCTAGCAGCTTACTGCCTAGCTGCTTACCTTACTGCCTAGCAGCTTACTGCCTAGCTGCTTACCTTACTGCCTAGCTGCTTACTGCCTAGCAGCTTACTGCCTAGCTGCTTACTGCCTAGCAGCTTACTGCCTAGCTGCTTACCTTACTGCCTAGCTGCTTACCTTACTGCCTAGCTACTTACTGCCTAGCTGCTTACTGCCTAGCTGCTTATTGCCCTACTTTGGTGAATGAATCTTAGCAGGTCAGAATTAGACCGGCCCACCTTCACTTTCTTACTGCCTTCTCATTCTCAGCTTACTGCCTTCTCATTCTAGGAACCAGATTCATTCCTTAGCAACCCATTATGTTGGGCTCAGCTTACTGGCTTCTCATTCAAGGAACCAGATTCATTCCTGACCAACCCATTATGCTGGGCTCAGCTTACTGCCTTATCATTCTCAGCTTACTGCCTAGAAGCTTACTGCCTAGCTGCTTACCTTACTGCCTAGCAGCTTACTACCTAGCTGCTTACCTTACTGCCTAGCTGCTTACTGCCTAGCAGCTTACTGCCTAGCTGCTTACTGCCTAGCAGCTTACTGCCTAGCTGCTTACCTTACTGCCTAGCAGCTTACTGCCTAGCTGCTTACCTTACTGCCTACCTGCTTACTGCCTAGCTGCTTACTGCCTAGCTGCTTACTGCCTTCTCATTCCTTACCGACAGACATAGGGTTGTTTAGGCCCTTTTTCGTAGGTGGGACGTACTATTTTTTGTGACCAACGGCTTATGGCTCATTGTTGTCCCAAGACTCAATATTACCTGCGTTGACCCTACCGCGTACAAGTATGGTCCATTTAATTCCTGAGACGGCGACCAACCCAGGACCTTCCTTCTGTAATTGTAAGTTTACATGTGTTTTATGTATGCCATTCTCTCTCTTGTTTCATCTTAACTAAAACAAACAAGGATAAAAGTAGAATCCATTGAAATTGTAGTGCTCTATCTAGGTTTTTAGTTATTTATGTTTTCAGCTGTTTGAAGAGGATCCCTAAGGTTTTCTTGCTCTCTTCAACTCCTCATATGTCTAAAGCTCTCCATTTCATTCAATTTGAAGTATAAAATCATTTTCCTACCTTGCCCCATTAAGATCTCTAAAAAACTGAGCCTCATTCTCCAGACCCAAAATTTGCCCTTCCATTTGAGCCAACAAAACATCATCAAAATTAATCAAACTCTTTTGCACAAATACCTAGCCTAAAATCAGTCTTCACATAAATAATCTCAAGCCCATTGATCATCTTTGCTGAGATTAACAGGAAAGAGCCCTCTCCCGACCTGGTAGGGCTAGCTACCATGTTAAGCTTGGTTTGATGTTACCCTAGATCCTACCTTTCTCAGCCTGAGGTAGATTTAGGTGCTAACATAGTGGTGACCATACTGGGGAAGAAAAGCTTATTTGTTTGTTAGTCTTATTGCTTTATAAACTATAGACGAGTGCTGAATTTATGCCAGGAAGCCTTCAAACTGCGCATTTCTTTACGAGTGCATAAGTAGATAAAAGATACTTTAGTCAATCTCCAGTCTAGTCTTATAACCTGAACATCTGACTTGCAAATTGCCCCAGTAACATGTATCAAGTTCAGATCTGATTGTTGATGGTGGACAATGATCAAACATCGGAAAGGATGAAATCATTCACTTGGCGATTCCAAATCATTTTGGAGATTAGATCCAAAGACTCCATTGGAGAATGAACCTGACCAGCAAAAACATGAAAGGATGATATGGAAAGATTAGGTATTGAGGTTGGAATTTCATCCAAGACATTTTGTTCTTTGTTATAAATTATTTCTTCTCTTTTCCCGAAAATTTCAAGAAGGCTTTGCAAAGTATACTATGTTTGAGAAGACATCCTCGACCTACATTTGATTCCTTCCCTTTGAAGATTGTAAATACCAAAGATTTGCATGCCTTTGAGCTTGATCATGACCCCTTTTCCGAATTTTGTGATGACCATCTTCAAACTGATGAGGCTAATGAGACCAACACTGATTCTACAGCTTCTGTACATACCCCTCTACCTTGTAAAATTCCAGATTGATACAAGCCTATGATTTTACCTCCTATATCCCATGCTTTCCCTAAAAATCATGATCTATATCTACCAATATTTGATGGTGAATGCGACAACATCACTGCTGAGAGACATGTACTTAATTTTGAGTCTTTTCTCGACCTTTTTGAAGTCGATGAAGAAGATTTCAGTATTAGGCTTTTTGCTCTTTCTTTGCAAGGGAAAGTCAAGAGTTGGTTCAAAACGCTGCCTGATGCGAGCATCTCAGATTTCCAGCAGTTCGTCAAAGTTTTCCTCGAGAGGTGGGTGGTCAGACAGAACCCTTTCTTGATTATAAAAGAGTATAACCAACTGAAAAGACAACCAGGAGAGACAGCACAACAGTTTTCTGCCAGATTTAACCAAGTTTATTATTCGATGCCTGTTAATATAAGACCTCCTCCTGGATCCACTCTCTTGCACTACCTGGGTGCCTTTGATCCGGAAATGGAGTTTTAGCTGAGAGAAAGGAATCTTGCAATAGTTGAAGAGATGCAGAATAGTGCAGTAGATGTAGAGGCTCATTTGTTGATCAGAAGGGCAAAGTTGAAGGAAGAAGAGATGAAAAACATAGATCCGGAGGAATCAACATATCTAGAGGTAAAACTTCACATTTTGGTAAGTGTAGTGGAAGAGATTATGCAAAGGATCATCACAAGGAATGAGTATAATGTTCAAGCCCATGGCTTGCGGATTGAAGAAGAACACGTTGATGATCTAAAACATCTTCTTTCTTATCCCAATTGTCATAGATCTAATAACGATTGTTTTATAGATCATCTTGGAGAAGAGAGATCTGTTGATATGACATGTATTTTTGAGGATGTGTTTTATACTGACGATTTGCCTTAGTTTGATCAGTATGATGATGATTATGTTCTCCAAACAAAAGCTAATGTTGCAGAAAAATCACCAGTTAGTTTGTGGGAGAAAGAAGTTCACTTTTAGTAGCTTGCATACAATGTTTAGATATAACATATCAGCTATGGAAATGACGAGGAAAGTGTAGCTAATTTTGAAGAAGTGAAGGATTTTTGCCTTTTTGTTTTGCTTCGTTTTAGTTCATCAGAGACAAACATTCATGAAATCAGAAATCAACTATTGACAAGTCTTGATTTGAACCATCTTCAGCGCAATGAAAACCTTGTCCAAGACTTCTCATATCCAAATTTTCCCCCGAATGCCATTGATTGTCAAGTTGCAGATGAAGACTTGGAAGCTGGCACATACAATCAAATGATACAAGATGATTCCATACTATTTTGTTTTGAATCATTTCAGTTTCTAAAGGGAAAATTGCATAGTATATCTTCGAATGAGCAGCCTATAGAAAGTCATGCAATCTCATCGGAACCAATAGAAAATGGGTTGCAGCAGTATTTAGTCAAAGTCCTTCTCCTATCTGTGAGCTTGTCAAAAGTATTGATACAATCTTGATCCAGTAGCCGGTTTCTTTGTAATTTTCGATAGGAGTCTCATCACAAAGCTCAGATCGAAGTTTGCATTCATGGTATGAAGAGAAGAGAAGTAATCCATTAGATGAGCTAAGTCCCAGCATGCATGAATTTCGAGATCATTATGCAGTGTTTTTGGAGGCGGATAGAGAATCCATAGTATTCAACAGATCTGTTCACAAGTTTTCATAGAAGTTGCGTTTTAGTAGTTCTCTCTTGTTGTTCATAAGCAAGAACTTGTAGAGAATTCAAACATCAGCCAAAATACTTACTTGGTTGCATTGGTTGTTTCACTTCACTTGATCAGGTGATGAATGAAACTGTTAGAGTAGGCTTTGATGAATAAGCTCCACTTTGAGCATCGTTTCTAGTTTGTTGGTTGTGTTTAAGTATCGAGTCAGTTTTTAGTTGAGTGAGAGTCAGTTTGTGTCGTCAAGTCGTCAATTTTCAGTCATGCATTTCAGCTTGAGTTTTCGACTCCATTGCCCGATGGATAAGGCACTGATCTGCTCTCCCAAAGATCTGTTGTTCTTGGCATCTCCAAGGAGCTACCATCCCCATTGGAGCCAATCCTAGTGTTAGTATTTGTAGCATTCCTCCAGTGATCAAACATGCTCTTACAAAGTGATTTTAAGGTGTCAAGGTCAAATTTTGTCATTTTAGTGAGTCTTCAAGTAAAATTTGGTCACTAGGTATTAGGTCTAGGGTTTGTTTTCACTCCTTTTAAAGTTGTCCAAATGTCGGTCCATGTCACCATTGAGCTAAGTGTACCATCATTCAGAGGGTTGTCATCATCATGTCAGGTTCCAATGGGTCATTTTACACCTTGTTCATGCTTCAGTTGCGCCTAGGTAAGGTTCACTTCCCTCTCCTAGGGTTTTGAGGGTAATTTCTCTTGCATGATCAAATCATCAGGAAAACTTGTATCCTGATGTTCATACACCTTCCCCTATCCTTAATGTACCTTATTAGACACTTCCCATCACTGATATCCCTCAAATTCCTCATTTTTCCACAAACCCTAGTTTCTTGGTACAACTTGACAATTTTCTAGGCTAGGCCTATGTTTTTCTCTTTTGGACCAATTCCACTCACTCAATATCTGAAATTCCACTTTTCCCTACTTCCTAACATCCCTTCCTACTTCCAAAAATTTTCTCAAGAATTCAAAAGCCCCTTATCCCCTTCATTTCACTTCATTTCGACAAATCCCTTGTTCCATATATTGGGATAGGTTTTACTCCAATAATGTTTATGATCAATAAAATATGAATTTGGAAAAATTAAGAGATATTTTTGTCCAAAATAGGCTAAGGAAGAAAAAAATCCTTCACCTTTTACACAATTGTCACGGTTTTAGAGAAATGTCAAAAATACAGTTGCCTTTGGAGAATTGATGCACCTCTGAAGTGACCTTGGGAAAATCAAGATTTCTCCTAGCTTGGTTAGCCTAATGACTTGCTGGATGATTCAAATGCTAAGTAGACATAGATAGATTTCCAAAGCACTATCATGACCTCAATTTGGAGTTGAGAAAGACTTTCAAAAGCTGACTGCAACAACACTCCACCTTGAGGTAGCCTCATTTTGCACATTTTGACCAGTCTTGGGAGATTTGATTTTTGACAAGGAAAATGAATTCCAAATTGAAAAATTCCTATTGGCTTGAAAGGTAGACTCAATAAAATTTCCAACAAGCTATCCTGCGTCCACTTTGGACATGAGGAAGGCCTCCAAAAGTCTCCTGCAAAAAGGCGCTACGCATTGAGCTAGCGCTACGCATTGGGTAGTGATTTACAGTGCAATTTTATAACTGGCGCTACGCATTGGGGCAGCGTGGCATATTGGGCTACAAAGCCTGAAATCCATTCAAATATTCCACCAAAACTCCCAAAATTGTAAATTTCTCATTGCCCAAGTAAGTTCACACTCCAATATGCTCAATGCATGAGTTTGTCTCAGTCCTCTTGGTGATTTAATAGGGAAATATTAAAACCCTAGCTCCTTGCACAGTTTCATTGAAAATCTGCCTAGGGTTTGCAAAATTGCCATTTTTCCTATCTTATTCCCTTCTACCACTTTCACATCCCTTTCACTTTCATTTCCCATTTCCCCTCTCATTTCCACTTATCCTACTCCCCTATCCCCAAAACCCTAAAAACCTAGCTTCTAGGGTGAAAGCCTAGTTTTATTCATTGCACTAATGGTTGTATGCCCCATCCCCTTAATCCCACTCCCCTCATACATCTTCCCCTTAATCCCATTCTCCACATATAATTTCCCAAATGCTACACTCCCCAAACCCTATCCATATCCCTAAACCCTACTCACATCCCTAAAACTCTTACTCCCATGCCTAAACTCTGTTCACACATACATTTTTACACTCTCTTCCATACACTCTACCCATTTTATTCCTCCACCATAATTTCAAGCTTTTATCCACAAAACCATCCATATACAACCACATTTTTCAAAACCAAAGGAAAACAATGGAAAGAGACAACGATCATGGGTATGAGAAAGAGATTGAACATGACCGGGAATCTTGGCTTGAGAGAACAAATTTGCACTTGGGAAAGGATTCTATAGAAGGCCAACAATCAGAAAACTATGTTGAGGCACATGACCTACCATTACTTGGCAAGAAACAAAAGTGGTAAGGCAAGAATCGGGAACTTGAAGGCCAAGTTGAAGAGGGCATCAAGGAAGCGAAAAGAGCAAGATAGACTTCAGATCTTGGCTGAGGATTCCTTAGCCCAGCACAACACTTGATGGAGAACACTCAGCCCAAATTTCAAAAAATTTGGGACACTTTTTGCAATTTTGGAATTTTTAGGCCAAAACACAGGCTTTTCTGCCCAATGCGTCACGCCACCTTGCACTCGCTTTTGATGGGGGTCTCCTTTTGATGAAAACTTAGCATTTTTGGATTTGTCATGAAAAAACATACATGCTCACAAACGATGAAGAAATTGTGACATGTTTTGAGCCCCCAAAAAGGTCAAAAACACCGCAAAAATGACCTTTCTGCCCCTTTTTGGACACACAGGAAGCAGTGTTGGGAAAACTCAATTTTGGAGGTGGAAATGGAGGTCAAATTCAAAAATTCCACTTGTTTTGGAAATTACATAGGAAAACCTTTCCAACAAGTACACTTTGAGAAAATTTAGACACTTGGAAGGCATCCAAAAGTAGCTGCAAAAAGGCACTACACATAGGGAAATCAGCGCGACGCGTTTGAGGAATTTTGCTCGGTTTGACCAAAAATACTCTGTTTTTTGCCTAGTTTCTTGACAGTTTGACTTTTCTTCTTCTAAATGTCAAACTCATGATGTAATATAATGTAATTTGATGGATATTGATGTAATTATGCTAAATTTTCACTCGTAGAGGTAGATTCATCCATGAAAAGGTAGTTTGCAACTAAATGACTCAGTTCCCTAGTTTTTAGAGACAAGTTGTTCCACTGCCTAATTTTTAGTTCTCAATTTAGAATTTGTTGGAATAGCTCCTAAACTCATGAGCTCGACCCCTAGAGGCTAGGATGAGGTGTTGTTTTCCTATATCTTGTTATTTATCAGTCATTAGCAAGGGTTGGACTTTTGAGAAAGCTTGGAGTTTCATTGTATAGATTTTTCAGCAATTTTGGCTAAGGAATATACCAAGGTTTGTAGCACTCTATGGGATTCATGTGGCATCTTGATTTGGTATTGTGTTTCCTTCTGTAATTGTAAGTTTACATGTGTTTTATGTATGCAATTCTCTCTCTTGTTTCATCTTAACTAAAACAAACAAGGATAAAGGTAGAATCCATTGAAATTGCAGTGCTCTACCTAGGGTTTGTTTAGTTATTTATGTTTTTAGTTGCTTGAAGATTCTCTCTGAGCTTTTCTTGACCTATTCAACTCCTCATCTATCTAAAGCTCTCCATTTCAATCAATTTTAAGTATCAAATCATTTTCCTACCTTGCCCCATTGAGATCTCTGCAAAACTGAGCCTCATTCCCCAGACCCAAAATCTGCCTTTCCATTTGAGCCAACAAAACATCATCAAAATTAATCAAACTCTTTTGCACAAATACCTAGCCTAAAATCAGTATTCACATAAGTCATCTCAAGCCCATTGATCATCTTTGCTAAGATTGACAGGAGAGAGCCCTCTCCCGACCTGGTAGGGCTAGCTACCAGGTTAAGCTTGGTTTGATGTTACACTATATCCTACCTTTCTCAGCCTGAGGTAGATTTAGGTGCTAAAAAGACCTCGAAAAGGGAATGGAGGGAATCATGACAAATCACAACCTTCACCTTCATCCTCATCCTCATCTTATTTTAATTCTGCAACTCTTTCACAAACACCTCCAAATTCTCCAAAAGGACATGGTAAAATTCCTTTGTTAAAGATTGATATTAAGTTTGAATTTCCTGTGTATGATGGAGAGGAATATGCCGAGAAATTAGATAATTGTGTTCATCAGATTGAAGTGTATCAAATAATACAAATAATCAAGGATGATGAGACCAAAATTCATCTTTCTTCTCTTAGACTGGAAGGTGCGACACTTATTTGGTGGAAAGCAAAAACTCAAGATGACGTGAAGAAACATGGTAAGGTTTCATCCTCTTAGAATGATCTTTTTGTTGCATTAAGAAGGTAGTTTTATCCACTAGCATACATTCAAAACAATATTATGGATTGGAAAAACTTTAGGCAAGATAAAGGTCAAAATTTGCAAAGCTATACTCTAGAATTTAGGAAAAGAGCTTTGATTTGGGTATAGATTTGTCCTATCAAATACATTGGAGGATTGCATAGTTACTTGAGACATACCATTCTAATGTTTAACCCTACAAAAGTAGATCAAGTTTATGTATAGGAAACTAATTTAGAAGCAAGAAGGAAAAATGCTTCTGAAGAAACTAGTGATAATTCATTCGAGTTTGGAGAAAAAAGGAAAGGGAAGTTTAAAGGCAAGGATAAAAAGAATGCTTCAATCAAGAAAGAAGGATAAAATATCACATGTGAACATTATTCTAAAGAAGGCCATGATGAATACCACTATTAGAAACTCCATCCTGATATGAGACCAAAAATGTTTAATAACAAGGGGAAAGAAAATATTGTTGCAACTACACAATGAGATCTAGAATCTGATTCTAGAAATGAAACAAAAAATCGTAGCCATGGGATTGAGATAAACACTTTCTCTCATGTCTCTAAAGTTGGTGGTAGATTTTGTATCATTCATATTTCTCGATTCAATGTTAGTATGGGATTGTTGTCTTCTCAACGCTTGTAGAGTCGGAGTAATGGGTTTTAATGTATCATAATATTAGATGTTGGGGAGCATGCCCTGGGCCAAGAGAAATATTATTTTCTAAAATAAAATGCTTGTTTAGAATTCTCAAATCTTAGAGAGGACAAGTGCACATACTTTTTATAGTGTTAAGTTTTCTTAGCCTCAATGGATTGAAATAAAATCAGGCTAAAATTGAAATAAAAACATTTTAAAATCTCTTACAATATCTTTCAATCTTTTTCCTTATTTCTGGAAGTTGTTTTTAATACAATATCCTTTAATATTTCAAGTGGGAAATCCTTTTCAAGAACTATTCTATTCCAATTTCAAAAGTTTGGATGTGTTTCCCACTTAAATCTTTTAACAAGTCTCTATTCTAGACAGTTTGTCTCGCCATGCACATATTCTGGAATATTTCAGGAGCTAAGCTCTAACACAGTGTTAAAGCCTCTAATCCATGGTGAACATATTGTGCACTGTAATATAATTCCTACAAGAAACTAAACCAACATAAACTGAAATCCTATCAAAAGTTAAAACAACTCTAAAATCTAGAAACAAGAATCTATTAACACATTCTATAGAAAAATGTAAAATGAACTTAATATTTGACTGGTGAAACTTGTGATTAATTTCAATAAATCTGAACATGAAATAACTGCTATAGGGAAATATCTAAGATGCTAATTCAAGTAGGATTTCATGACGACTATTATTGAGATCAGGAATAAGTGTGTGTAATTCTTTCTTATGTAATTTTCTTACCAGCAAGTGCACATGTCATACAATAGTGTTGTTAAATATTTTTTTGAGTCTCTTATATTTATAAGGGTTAATGTAAACTTGTCTACCAAATCCTAATTGTTGAGGCTCTAATTTCCCATGAACCTCCTTATCTAATCAATAACCATTTCCCAAACAAATTTTCTTGCAAGATTCCATAACATTGTTGTTAATCAACTCCATTTTAAATTTAGTAGATGATCTCTTATTTACTTTTTTTCCTTCACATGATGTTAAATTTAATTGGATTATATCATGTTTACTTATTATCTTAACATTTTATTAACATGCTTAAAATATAGGTAATATCTTGCATCCCATTTTACCACACAACCATTTAACCTTTTTATGGTCAGAGTGCCTTTTATATTTTGTTCTTGTTTTGAGAATTCTTCTCAATAAAAATTAGTAATTTTTTTACAAATACCTAAAGCAAACTAATGGACATGGAATTGTGGAAACCTAGAGGAACTAGTTTGAGTGACCCAGTGGATTTCTCTTTTCTTTTCTGAAGGTAGATTGGAATTCTAAAAGGATGCATGCCTAAGATTCTCACAACACTAAATGGACAATGTGGGTTTGCAAATAATATATTATTTTGTGAATTTTCTAAGTTTCTTAGTGGGTTGTCAAATTCCCTATTCACACCACCAATCCAATACAAGTGGGTATGATGTGAATATTATAATGTTGACTACATTTGATAGGATATGCTTAGAGGCTTCTTGTTGTGCTTTCAACAAAAAATATTTATAGTAGTTGCTCAGGTATTAAGTGTAAATGCATAATATAAATCACATTATGACTATTGGTAATCTGGTTAGTTTCTAAAATTTTCCTATTATCTATTTTTTGGACATTGGTAAAATACTAGTTTTTTTAGCTTGTGCCGAAGTCTTATAGCTATATGTCTTGTCCATTCACAGCTTTGAAACTAACAATGTAGATGAACTTGAAAATTAAAATTTTGTTCAAAATTGATAAACATATTAATGATTTCATTTTATTCACCACATCGAAGAGCTTTATCCCACAATTTATATGTTTTTCCTAAAAAAAATCTTGTATGTAGTCGCCATAGGGTTAGTTGTGTCAATCATGATTCCATTTCACTTAAGATTGTGCCTAGTTTTATTGAAAAGGTCTAAGAAATTTTGTTCAGGATGCAAGATATAAAATATTTCCAACATCTTATGAATACCATCATAGAAACCTTGATTTCACCGAAGTGTTGAACCTTGGAAGCCTTGCCCAAGATGCAGTTTAGGATTTAAGGAAATTTTTTGCGAAGATACTCCCATTGTACTCCTATGAATAGAGTGTTGTAGATAGATTCCTCATTATGACATATTTCTTTAAGGAGATCACATTTTCTATTAACTATGAAATACATTCAATTTTAGGTCAAAACAAGTATTAACTTCATTTCTTTTGTATTGGAGGATGACAAGTCATCCTGCCATGAATAATAGTAAAATTTATACTGTACAAATGAAAGGGAATCCATTTATCCATAAAAGTAGTCTTGGTTCATAAGAAAATTTAGTCTTTCACTGTCCATCTCTTTCATAATTTCTAGAAATAAAAGTATTCAAAAAAATCTTGAATCTGGTCATCTTTTATGAAATATTAATCCATTTGTTCTGCAGTAATTCTCAATTTGCATTTCCATGTGAACTGGATGCCACCTAAAGTCATAACAATATGCCTTTGGTTAATGCAAGAGAAGTAAAACCAATCTCTTTAGGAGCTCTACCCAGACCTAGTTAAAATCCACTATAAATGGTTCCAAAAAAATCTTCTCTCTTTAGGATAGTGTGGAATGATGAAAAAATAGTGCTAGGTTTGAAATAAGGAATTTCTAACTTAACTTAAATTTACTAGTTTGATCTAATATAGCATCCTCCCTCTCTCAGATACTAGTGTCACAAAGAAAATTGGTGTGATACCTTGCGAATCATCTTTCACTTTTTGTGGATATATATGTGATACTGAAAGTCATCTCATTGTATTGGCATATCCCTATGCTGGGATTTTACTATACATCAATGATACTCTTTTAGCAATTAGATTGTGTTTTGGAATAAGATAGCAATCACTGCTTCCTACTTTTAGATGGCCTAAATTCACCAAGGAACCTGCACACATATACTGCTATGTTGATATTTAGTAAATTAATATTTACTTTGTGTAACCTCTAGAAAAGATATTTTCAAATATGATAAACATGTGAATAATGGATAGTGTTTTCTGGTTTTCTAGGTGTTTTCCAATTTCCAAAGTATCTATGATCCTAGCTAAATATCTTAAATACTACACTAACCTTGTGTACAAGCGTAGAATTGTATGGAAATTTGTTATGGTTTATAGTGGTAGATAAAAATAGTAGTAATATGTGAGTGTTGTTTGTAGCCAGGTCTTAAAATGGATCTTGCAACAAATTTCACTATCATTATATAATTGGGAAGGGTACATTGCAATTGTAGCTAGGGACCTTAAAAAATGGTAGATTTTGAACATATATTTCTTCAACTCTAGTTTTCCTTTTAATGAACCTATATATTTGTTTTTTTTATAGCACAATCTAACTGTTGCATAATTTATTATGGTGTATAGGTGGTGGCTTGATTAGAAGAATATGGTAGGAAAATTGTGGCTTGTGCTAAATCTGAAAAGATTAGCTATGAAAGTATGAATTTCTAGTTTATGATAGTTATATTTATTCAATCCTCTTTTTTACATGTTGTTAATTATTTATTTAACTTGCAATAAAAAATAACAACCACTAGAGTTATAATCATAAGATTTGTTGGAATAAAGTTGATTAGATTAGCCCCTTAGAATTCTTCAATCATGGATTCCTTCTAGATCCTCACTTCCTATAATATTCACTTTGATATTTGCAATGGATTATTTTTTGCTTCCTATCTCTCCTTCTTAGGATGCAGGAGATTTTATCCTGTATGATCTTGGTGATACTATACATATCTAATTGTTCATAGAGAAGGAAATTACGGTATTTAGATCAAATCTCAGGAGGGTTTTGTACTTAACTAGACGCGACAATTTTCTATTTGGCAGCAAGGACTTGGGAAGGAGAAGAGGGATGGTGAGATGAAAAACGGGACGATAACTCACCACACTTTTGTAGATTCTGGAGGGAAGCTAGTTCATTATGTACATAGGTTATTTCACTAGAAACAACAAGAACATGTTGGCTGTACAACGGCAGAATGGTCTTAGTAAAGAGAGGCAGATCAAAAAGCTATTTGTGTAGTTGTTCAAGTTTTCATTTAGGAATTCTCATTTTCTTCCATTTGGTCAGCTAGACTACCAACAAATTCATTAAAAATAGTAGACACTGGCATGATGGGACTTCCATTTAGTACTTTGGTTTGTGTTTTAGAGGGGATAGAATGCGACAAAATATTTAGATTACCAATAAAGCCAAAAGTGAGTAGTGTAGCTACTTTAGCAAGTTGTTTCTATAAACTTAACATTTGGGTGCTTTCCCAACCTATCATTCTATTTACCATTTGAAATATATGTTCTTCTTACCTTCCATCTATAGTAGAATAATAAGTCTGGATATTTTTAGTTCTAGTAGTACTAGATAATGATTCACTATTAGTCATTTCTTCATAAAAAATGGCTTGAGATGGGATCCTTGTAGTTATAAAAATGACTTTTTCCTTTTTTCTGTTGGTGAATAAGTTTCATTTCAATCAGAGATAATAGATACATATAATACTCTGAAGAATGATGGAGGTATCTGTTTCAATCCCCTTGATGAAAAACTAACATGCAGAGCTTACTGGATTCGTAGGTGTTGATAAAAAATTAAAACAAAAAGGTGGAGTAGAGATTCCTCTTCTGTGTATTCAAAATAGCTAAACGGATTACATGGAAAACATCAATAAGAAATTACTAGAGTGAAACTTGACTATGCTGAAGTAAATCAAATTGTCTCTGACACCTAGCAGACAACATAATCAAGTATAATGACACCTAGAAGATAGTGAGATTAATATCTCAACAACCCCTCCTAATATCAATTGTTACAAGTAGAGAGACTTACAATGTATAATTTCTCTCTTTTAAATTAAAATACAATTTCTCTCAATGGCTATGTCAAAATAATCTGCAAGTTGACCTTCGGAACCACAAAAGGCAAGTATTATATCCCCATCATTGACAAGCTCACAGGTGAAACGCAAATGTGTGTCAATGTGCTTTCCCTTTTTTTGGAAAACATGATTTTTTATAAAGAAATTGTTGAATTGTTGTCATAGTAAATAGGAGTTAGATCCCTTTGAACATTTCATAGATATTTCAATAATATTCTCAACTACACTGCTTGACAAGTAGTTGAATTTGCTACTACATATTCTTCCTCTATGTAAGATATTGAAATGATTGACTATTTCTTCGTTGCCCATGAAATCAGATTGGTTCCAAGATGAAAATCATACACTAGGGTGATTTTTTTATCATCTAAACTCCCTGCATAATCGTTGTCTGTATGACATGAAAGTAAGCAATCTTCAGAATGAGTGTAGAACAAACCATAGACTAGGGTCCCTGCAATATACCTTAAGATCCTTTTTGCAACCTTACAATAATAAATATTTGTTTCTCGCATAAACCTGGAGACGAAACTTGTTGCAAACATGATATCATGTCTAGTTGCAGTGATATATTGCAAACTACAAACTAGACTTTTATACAATGTGGAACCAACTCATGGTGGTACATCTTCTTTGCTCAGTTTGGTTCTTTGACCAATTCGCGTATCAGCAAGTTTTCAATTGGTCATTCTGAAGTTTTGGATGATATCAGTGGCATATTTTTGTTATCCAACCAAAATTCTATTAGAATATTGGTGAATTTCAATTCCTAAGAAGTGTTTCATGAACCCTAGATCAGTCATATCAAAGTTTGTTTGCAATTCTGCTTTGAAGTATCCTAACATCATATTACTTGTATAAAGAAGACCATCAACTTCAATGGTGAATAAGTGTTTCTTGACCCCTAGATTAGTCATATCAAACTATGTTTCCATTATTTCTTTGAAGTCTTCTAACATCATAATGCTTGTATAAAGAAGATCATAAATGTAGAGACATACAATAAGAATTTTGCCTTCATGAGTTTTGGTATACAAAGTTGGCTCATGACTTCTTCTGCAAAAAACACTTTTGATGAGATAGGTGTCGATGCAATTGTACCAAGCTCTTTGAGCTTGTTTTAAAACATACAAAGCTTTCTTCAATTTGTATACATTATGCTCTTGTCCTGAAACTTCAAAACCAGGAGGTTGCTCCTGTAATATACCATTTAGGAAGGAAAATTTTACATGAAGATGATATGTTGTCCATTTTTGTTGAGTTGTTGTGGACAAAATGGTTTTGATAATTTCTAACCTTTCTACTGGAGCAAAGGTTTCACCATAGTTGACAACAAATTGTTGTGAGAATCTTTTGGCAACCAACCTTTCGTTATGTTTCTCAATCTCTCTTTTTCATTCAGCTTGGTTGTATATACCCATTTTACACCAATTCTATTTTTGTCTCTTGGGAGATGAACTAATTCCCAAGTATGGTTATTCTCTATTGCAACAATTTCGTGGTTCGTTGCATTAACCCAATTATTTTCTCTAACTTCTTATTCAAACTGGGTTGGCTGAGATGAAATAAATGTAAAAATATTATGTTGGTCAAACTCATCCTCCTGCTCATGTATTTCTCTTATGCTTCTTTTTTTGTCAGTGCCTTCTGGAGATGTTGAATTACTAGTGGATTCACTCCTTCAAGATGTGTCGTCTTTAGAATTGTATGGCTCTTCTTGAACCTGCAATCTCGGTGGCTATGCTGCATAAAAAATCTGATTTGAAGTTTCATCAACATGATCATACCAAGATTTATCTTCAAAAAAATTAACATCCCTTCTTAAAAATACTTCTTGGTAACTATATTGTAAAGTTTGTAGGCCTTTGACTGCTCACTATAGCCTATGAAAATACATCTTTCACTCTTATGATCAATATTCTTTCTTAACTACCTAGGAACATGTGAAAATTCTACTGATCCAAAATTTCTAATGTGAGATACATTTACCTTTTTACCATCCCATGCTTCTTGAGGTACTGTATGTTGGAGAGTGTTATTGGAGATATGTTGAGAACATACATTGCTATCGAAACAACTTCAGTGTAATAGTTATTTCACAACTTCTTCTCACAAAGAAGACATCTTTGCATGTTCATGATTGACTAAATTTTCCTTTCTATTATTCCATTCTGCTGTGGAGTATTTCTAGTTTTTTTCTGCATGATGATTCCTTGTTGTTGAGAAAAATATTTGAAGTCATTAGAGTTGTATTCTCCTCCATTGTCTGAACTAACAACTTTTAAAGGATTTCCACTCTTCTTTCTGCTTCTAATTTGAATTCTTTCAACTTTGAGAATTTATTTTTTAGAAAACACACCCATATCATCCTTCTATAATCATTAATGAATGTCAAGAAATAAATACTAACACCAATGGATGATGTCTGCATTGGCCACATATATCTATATAGACTAGCTCTAAAGGATCTTTTACTCTAGAGGAAGACGTGGGAAAGCTATCTCTTTTATGTTTGGATAAAACACAAATTTCACAATTACAAAATTTTTCATTCATAATAGCGAGACCAATGACCATTGAATGTTTCTGAAGTAGACTTAGACTTTTGAATTGTTGAAAATGCAACAAGAAAATCATGATTTAATTTTCCCTTGAATTAAATTAGGAGAAAAAATGTAGTTTCAAATCACAAGAAAACTTGTACGAGTTAACTAAGTTAATTTTACTTAGTTGGTTCAATTAATTCGAGTTGAGAGTCTTACTTGAGTCATATAGATTGGATCCTACTTTATAGGAGCCCTAGTTGAGTTTTGGTTGAGTTGTAATTAATTAATTCAATTTAACTAAGTTAAATTCATAAAATAGGTCCAACTATAGGAGGAACTAGTAGGAGGTCTAGCAGAAGGGTGCAACTTCATTGTTCAACTAGTTAACTGATAATTCATCCATAAATAACTCATGCATGTGTGATCTGAGAGTTACCATGTTGAGATTGGAGTTCAAGGGTAGTGTACTATCAGTTGTATAATCATCCAAATTGTACAAGTGGTGCATGCAGTCATAGGAAGGCCTATGATGGATTATGAAATTCCAATTGAGGAATTTCCCTAATTAATAGGGGATACTTCCCAAGGAAACAATGCAAGGAAATAGGGACTTGGTAAAATAGAAAATTGGTTAATTATTGGCCAAATATTGCCTAGGAAGCTGTGAGATAGATATAGATAGTGTAGAGGTTACTCAGGCTTAAGAAAAGCAATGTAATCTTCTCATATTTTCTAACGAATGCAATATACAGATAGGAGGGGATCTTAGTTGTCTCTTTTCCCAAGACATCATTGTGTAATTTGTTTATTGAATCTTTCTCTTGTATGATTCATGATTTGATGATTGTTGATTTTTTCTACAGTTCATAGAGTAGTTTCAATTCTATTGTTTTAGTAAATTACAATTAGTAGTTTGAATCTATAAGGAATTTCTACATGGTATCTGACTTGAAATCACACTAGAAGAAAATAATATGAGTTTATCTTTTCCAGTGAAATCAAATTTGTAGAATCATTCTTTAGAGCCAACAGGATATCATTTGATGGATTAGGACATGAGTATGCCCTTGATGGTAGCTCAAATTATATTGTTGTGAAGGACATGATGGAGGTATTGTTAGAAGAAAACAGGCTAAAGGAATTCATAGATCGTGATAGTCATAAGCCTCCACCAACCGATGCCCATGAAGTGGAAGAAATGTGTGTCAAAGGTGAGGAGGATCTTACTAGAAGGATTTCAAGATCATAGCGTCTCGAATCTCCACAGGAAGGATGCACCATATGCAATGTGGAAATCCTTGATAGACTTGTTTCAAAACAATAGTGACCACAGGAAGTTGGCACTGAAGGACAAGATTCGAAAGATCCAGATGCAGAAGGGTGACATAATACCAAAGTACTTGAGCAGGTTCACCCAATGTCAAGATGAGCTTGGGACAATTGGTATTATAGTTCCTAAAGATGATTTGGTCAGCCTAGCACTTCTAGGCCTTTACAGTAGCTGGCACAACTACCAGGGTTAGGTAAATGGGATGGAGAATCTACCAAAGTGGGAGCATTTATGGTCCAACATGGTGTAAGAATAGATAAGATGGAACAAAAAATATGGAACCTCATCCAAGAATGATGATGAGGATAAATTTTCCTTGGTTGGAAACTGAAAGAAAGGGAAAGTGAAAAAATCACAATCCAAGGGAGATTATAGTTAGGTAGGAAAGAATAAGGACTTGTCGAAGATTAAATGTTTGCACTATCATGAGTTGGGATGCAATGCCAAGAAATTTGCACACAAGAAGGATAACAAGTAGCCCTCATGAGGAGTAGTAGGTGAATCTCTACCTTCATAATTCAAGTTGGATTTATCCCTCATTGTAGGTATAGTGACATCGGTGATGGGTAGTGTGGTATCTGGACAGTGGAGCCTCATTCCATATGATCGAAAACAAATAATTTTTCAGTACTTGGAGGAGGAAGACCTCCAGATATCAGTACTATTACTTTTTAGATGGAGTCTGATGGAAGGTATTTCAAAACCAATATCGATATTGTTACTTTTTAGAGGGAGTCTAGTTCTCCTCTCAAAATAAAAGATGTCATGTATGTTTCGGGTCTTAAGAAGAATTTAGTTTAAGTTGCTATGTTGGAAGACCATGGCTACAATGTGATATTTATAAAAGGAAATGCTTTCCTTTGACAAATCACAATAGAACAAGTGGAGCAGATTAGGGTTCAGGCGAAGAAATTTTACAAATTGGATGTAGAAGATTGTGCTACTTTGAGCATAAAAGTAGAGAGGTGTAGAGCCAAGACATTAGTGAATTATGGCATAGAATATTGGGCCATTGTCACCATGGATATTTGAAGATGATGCAATATATTTATATAGGACTTCCTAAGGGTGCACTAGAGTGAGATACATGAAAATGGTGTACACTGGGGAAGCACACCAAAGCCACCTTTCATGATAAGGATATTCGAGCACAAGTGATCTTTGAAAGAGTTCACTCAAATGTGTGGACTGTTCTTGATATCCTCCATGACCAAGCACGTGTATTATGTGATATTTTCAGATGATTTCTCACGTAAGTGTTGGATATTATTCATGTAGAAGAAATAGTAGACTTCTCAAAATGTTGTGAATTTAAAGAACTTTTTGAGAAAGACAGAGGCAAGAAAGTGAAGGCCTCTCAGAAGTAATAATGATGGTGAATATGTGTTGAATGAGTTCAAGAACTTTTATTCATTAGAAGGAATTCAATGGGATTTAAAAACACCCCCATAAGCCACATCAGAATGGGGTTGATGAAAGAAAGAACAAAAGTATTGTAGGAGATGTGGTGATGTTGCAAGATCAGGGCCTACCATTGCACTTGTCTGTGGAAGCATGTAAAACAATTGAATATGTGCATAACAATAGTCCTCATTGAATTCTCACGATGAGTACACCAGAAGAAGCTTTTCTAGGGAAGAAGCCAAATGTGTCACACTTTAGGATCTTTAGTTCATCAGCTTAATGTCATGTTACCAAGGATGCAAGGAAAAATCTAGAGTGGATAGCTGAGTTGGGCCTATTTATGGGGTACATTGATACACCCCACAACTATCGGATGTACCTCGCATATCACAAGATGAAAGTTGTTCATAGAGATGTGAAGTTTGATGAAGAGAAGGCCCTGAGATGTTCCCTTGAGAGGGAGCTTTGGTTACATGCAAATAAGGATCTTTCAGCTCCAAAGGAAGAACCTCGGGATGAGGTGGAGGAGCCAGAAGTAGAGGAGTAGAGAGTGGAAGTAACCACTCATGCAAAGACATCGAGAGATGGAAGGAAGCACACAAGAGAAGATCATAGATTATTGCATGATTCTAGAGATAATGTGGGAGCACTGACATCATAGTGTAGGAAGAGGAGGTCACTGGATCGATACACTGGCTACATGGCTCTGATGAGAAAGAGCGTAGAGAATAAGCCCACCTCATTTGAGGAAGAAGTGCAAAAAAACTAGTGTTGGTTAAAGACATCACAAAAGAGTATGACTCCATTATTAGGAACATTGATTGGGAAGTTGTCCCAAGTCCAAAGGGAAAGTCAGCGGTAGGTTCCAAATGGACGTATAAGGTGAAGAAAGCAGCAGATGGGAGTGTCGAGAAGCATAGGCCAGATTTGTGGCCAAGGGGTTTACTGAGGTTGAGGGAATTGATTACAAGGAAGCCTTTTCTCCAATAACAAGGTACTATTCAATCAAATCTATTTTAGCACTTTTAGTGTATATGTGATGGATGATGCATTACATGGATTTCAAGCCAACCTTCCTCAATGGAGTGATTGAGGAAGTGGTGTACATTGAGTAGGCGAAAGGATTTGAGACCTTCAATAGAGAGTCACATGTGTGCATACTCAAGTGAGTGTTGTATGGATTGAAACAAGCACCCCATGCTTTGTACACCAGAACCGACCGTTATTTCACCAAGTTGGGATTCACCAAAAGTGAAGCAGATGCGAGCCTTTACCATATTGTGGTTGAAGGTAAATGATTTATTATAGTATATGTCTCGATGATTTAATTCTAATAGGTGATGAGAAGTTAGTCAAATCTTGTAAAGAGGATCTTATAAGAGAATTTGAGATGAAGGACCTGTGGCTCACAAATTATTTCCTTGCTATGGAAGTATGGCAGGGAGATGAGGAAATTTTTGTCTTGTAGGGATAGTATGCCAATGAGATACTAAAAACGTTCCACATGGAGATTAAAAAACCCATGGAGACTTCTCTAATAGGAAATTGGAGGAATGAAGATGCTACTTCAGGTGAATTAGTGGAGGCTACTATTTACAGGAATCTTATGGGTCCACTCATGTATTTGATGAATGTGTGATAGGACATGTGTTTTGCAGTTAACGAGCTCACTCAAGCAATGGTTAAGCCAACCAAACTTTATTGGGAGGTAGTTAAACATGTTTTGAGATACCTCAGAGGCACCACTCAGTTTGATCTTTGGAACAGATGGAAAGAGTGAGTGAAGATTCAAGGATTCATAGATGCATATTGGGCAGGGAGTCCATCAGATAGGAATATCATATTAGGGGGAATATTCAGTATCGGATCAACAATAGTTTCTCGCAATAGCAGGAAGCAGAGAACTATTGAACAAAGTTCAATAGAAGCAAAGTACATGAGTACTAGTCAAGCAACTTCTTAGGCTATGTGGCTGAGGAAGATCCTTGTTGGGTTATTTGGTTAGCAGATGGATCCTATAGCCATTTACTGTGAAAATAATAGTTATATTAATTTCTCTGAGAATCTAGATTCTCATGATTGGTCCAAGTATATTGACATCTGATATCACAATCTACGAGATTGTGTGTAGAGTAGAAGGATGTTGCTGGAATACATTCCCACAGAGGAACATGATGCGGAAATCTTGACTAAGGGATTGTGAAAAGGCAAATTCAATTTCAATAGAGGTAGGATTGGGGTATCTGATAATCCCTTTCTTACTGAGAGGGAGTGTTGAAAATGCAACTAGAAAATCTTGATTCAATTTTCCCTTGAATTAAATAAGGAGAAAAATTGTAATTCCACATCACAAAAAAACTTGTATGAGTTAACTAAGTGAATTTGTCATAGGTGGTTTAGTTAATTCGAGTTGATCGTCTAACTTGAGTCATGTAGAGTGGATCCTACATTATAGGAGTCCTGCTTGAGTTTATTTTTAGTTGTAATTAATTAATTTAGTTTAATTGAGTTAAAGTCAGTTAAACTAGCTCCAACTGTTGGACGAACTAGTAGGAGCTCTAGGAGTTGGTTGCAGCTTTAGTGTTTAACCAATTAACTAATAATTCAACCATAAATAACTCATGCATGTGTGATCTGAGAGTTACCCAATTGATATTGGAGTTCAAGCACGGTGTACTATCAATTTTATAGTCATCGAAATTGTACAGATGGTGCATGCATTTAGAGGAAGGCTTGTCATGGATTGTGAAATTGAAATTGGGGGATTTCCCTAATTAATAGGGGTTAACTCGCAAGGAAACAATGCAAGGAATTAAGGACTTGGGTAAGCATAAAATTGGTTAACTATTGGCCAAAGCTTGTCTAGGAATCTATGAGACAGATAGAGATAGTGTAGAGGTTGATTGAGCTTGAGCAAAACATTGTAGTATTCTAATATGTTATGACTAAACATAGTTACCAATCAAACGAGAAAATGACCTAGCAGCTGTTTCTTTTAGGTAGCAAAAATTCTCTCGCTTTTGAAAAATGGTGATTTAGAATACACCTTTTTTTGGGAGCATATTTTTGCCACTTTAATTTTTTTTTTTATGTATCAAGTATGAACAATTATTTTAAATGTTAGTGATTTTCATGCTTGTTTTGAAAAGTGTTGATGCAACACCAACACATTTTTTTAGAGGGCTTATTTTTGACACTTTAAATTCTTTTATGTATCAAGTGTGAATATATTTTTTGTTAGTGATTTTCATCTTCATTTTGAAAAGTATTGATGAGCATCAACCCTTTTTGTTTATAGGGTTTAATTTTTAGACTTTAGATTTTTCAATGAAGTAAAGGTGGATAATTTTTTTTAAATGTTGGTGACTATCATGTTAACAAAACATAAAAATAAAAACAAAAAATATAACAAAAAAAATCAAATACAAAATAAAAAAAAAAAAACAAAATTATCTTGTCCTGAAGATGAACTACACTAGATGGTTCAAAATGCGTCGACGATATCACTCCTATGTGATTTTTTCCAAAAGATTTTGTTAATATTAACATGGATTGCAGAAGTATTAACTCAGAAACAAAATTAACT
>APFE031518547.1:75795-92488 GCA_000404065.3 Pinus taeda | reverse complement strand
ATATATAGGGTCTGTGTCGATGATTGTCTAGCAACTCGATTCCGTTATGTGCAATTTGATAGTTGATTTTAAATTTTTCGTTATAATGAATGGATTCTGCCCCACAATGTATTAATTTCATTGTTGGTCTTTACGTTTTCATTATAATGGATTGAGCTCACCTACGCTGCATGTCAATTTGATAATTGATTTTAATTTTATTTTTTTTGATGTATCTAGTTGCCTTAGGATATTATTTTAAAATCGCTATACATTTACCATTTAAGAAAAATTACTCCTCATATAATAACTCTTCCATTCATGTATTCATTTTTAAATCTTTTTTAGTCATAAGATTTTTCCTTAAGGTTATGCTTGAAATATTTTGAAAATTTAAGATTGTTTTGTAGTCATATTCTTTGGTTTTAATTCCATGCTTGAAAAATTGTCAGGATTTTAATATTTTTCTAAGTCATAATATTTTATCTTTAATGTTATGGTTGGAAACAATTATAAATATTTTTTCCTAGCACCATGCTTGAGAATTTTTGGAATTTTAAGGCTTTTCAAAGAAGTGATATTTTAAATCTAATGTCATCCTTAAAAATCATTGGAATTTTAAGGTTTTTCAAAGACGTTATATTTTATCATTAATATCATGCTTGAAAATTGTTGGAAATTTAAACTTTTTTCAAAGTCATGATATTTTATTTTTAACGTTAATATTAAAAATGTTGAAAATGTATCCTGAAAAAAGGAGTTATTACGGCATCAACAATTTTTTATTTCAAGGTGTTTTTTGCGCAAAACAAAATGGCTTTTATTGTTTTTTACTGTTATTTTTAAAAAATATTGAAAAATTACTCGGAAAAAGAAATGGTGATGCAGAATTAACACTTTACTTTTTGGTGTTTTTTCATGTTTTTTTGGATTTTTGGGCTCGAGTACCCGTTTTGAGGTAATAGTTCTTTTCTTATCGGTAACTATGTTAGTAATTCAATATAGAGATAGCAGGGGGTTTTAGTTGTGGCTTTCCCCAGGAAACAATTGTGTAATGTATTGATTTAATTCATTATGTTCTATGCTTCATGATTTCACGATCGTTAATTGTTTCCACAGTTGGTAGAGTAGATTCAAGTCTATTATTTTAGTAAATTACAATTAGAATTTTGCATCTAGAAGGAATTTCTACATGAATGGGATGTGGTCATACCTAGAATTCCATAGTTGAAACTCATATATTATTGACATATTGTGGACAAAACAATGTGAGATATTTCGACTTCTAAGAGTCAATTTAAACATCATATTCTTGGATTTTTCAAGCTTTTCTATCAGTCTTCTATTGGGAGGTCTGTCATAAATGTAACACCCTCCTCCCACATCTACCCAAGTAACTGACAAAATGGGGTAAATATGTGACGAGAAGTTACTATGATTAGATTCAACCTCCTATGTGATAATAAAAAGTGGAGTTGACGGAAACACAACATACAGACCTTTCGCATAATCTACAGGACTCCTAGGAACCATCCCAACCACTTAGGTAGCTAGCCCCTGGGTCCCACTAAATTTTTTGACCATTTGAGCTCTGGACACTTTCATGACAAGGCATGCCAATGTCCAGGGACTATTTTGCTCAGTGTTGTGTCATTGTCCTCCAGATTTGAGGCACCTTTTTAGGCCCAGATTTGAAGTCACTGCCTAGAATTTAATGACACCTTTAGATCGATAAGATAACATGGAAACAATGACACAAAAGTAAATACTTGAGCAAGCCCTTAACTAGACCCTTACTATCCATGATAGGCATTTTGTCAAAATTTTCACAATTATGTAGTCGATCGGTGTAAATAACCAATTTAAGCATAGGGATATCATACTTATCTGGGAATAAATAAGAACAATTGTTCCCTCATATCATTTTCTGCATTATAATCTATTAGGTCATAGATATATTGTCCATTCATTTACAGGTAAAAACATGATGAGAGCCATGCATAGCCACTGTCATAAAACACATAAATTACTAGTATAATAGCAACAAAATAACCAATGAAATTGCAACCATATGATCCACATATAAACCAATATAATACTCCTAGAAATATAAGGATAAATAACCTCATACTGATGATGAAAAATCTAAACCCGAGATAGGACTCACACATTTCACTTGACCATAGAATGAGTCAGCCAAATATCTATTCATCCATTTAACCTCGTGCCATATTCAAATAAATAATGTGGGATCCAAACCAGAAGAACCAACCAGGGAATGCCGAGGCTAAACCACCTCACCCTCATTAATAGAAACCACTCTTTAACGTAATACACTCCAAATCACTAGGCCAACATAATGAACATGTAATAACAGGCTTTACGATGATCTCCACCAAATCACTAGGCCAAAAAAGCATGGATGCCACCTGATTTCTCCACCTGTACCGCGAGGAATTTTCTTATCTCCTAGTCTCTCAGTCTTTACTATAATCCACACTAGATCACTAGGCCCTAAACCGAGACCCACTATCTAAGCTTTAATGCATATCCAAGCCCAGGATTATTAGGACCAATGGAGAGTAATACACTTCTTGGCTTTATCATATATCCCTCCATTCACCGGAAAGGATTCCTATGCCCACCAATGCAACACAATACTGCCTTTACCGCAACCCATAGTCTCTCTCAATGTTCACTAGGCTAGTGGCTTTACCATGATCCACAATCTAGTTTAGGGACCATAAGGCCATTTTCTCTATCATTCAAAGATCTACCTCACTTAGCTTCAAATCCATCTGGAAATCCAGTTGAACCAAAACATGAGAACCCCATTGCACCATGGCTATCTGAAAATGGCAAGGCTAGGCTGAAAACACTGTCACACGTGGAAAACCCCATGCCATAACAACAAAAGAACTACATGCAATACCATGCATGCAAAATCTAGCAAGGAAAATACACATGCAAATCAATACCTACAAATAATATTACTATAGTTGCTTGATCCTCCTCTTCCTTACTTGATCTCTTCTTACTCTTGTGTTCTTTTCCTTTCTTGATACAATGTCAAAGTGCTCCAAGAAAACTCTAAGTGTCCAAGAGTGAGAGAGAGAGAGAATAATGAGAGAGCTTCAAAATTAAACTAATCCTCATAAGACTTTTTATCAATTAGGCCTCTTTTTTCTTCATTTTCCATTACTTTCCTTCATTTTCCTCCTCAAATGAAACATGTGACCTTTCACCTTCCTTTTCTCCTAATTTCCATTATTTTCATAAATAAGTGTGCTAAGAATTCCACTTTTCCTTTCCAAAGCCTTAGTCATTTCCTTTGTCGATTTCCTTGGCCATAATAAACCAAATGAACACCCACACTAGGATGACTTGCCCAACATTCAACTTGGAATAAGTGTCCCATCAGCCATGGTTATTATTTTTCCTTTATTAACTTTTATTAGATGGAATTTTCACCAGGGTTGTTACAGAACACTCCCCCTTGGGGGAGACCATACTTGGTGTTCAACCACACCTATACCTCAGCAAAAACACTGAAAAGAAAACATACTAATCATGGAGCTTTATAATATAGTTCAATGGAGTATTTACAATGATCACACTATTAAAAAGAAAACCAACATGACAGCATAATGACATGACACCAATACCGCTTATTGGAGCTTTGTAACATAGATCATGGTAGTATTTACATCTATATACATATGTACATATAAAAAACATCACCAAACATATACCAAAACATATATCAAATACATGTACCAAAACACCATACCAAAATCTCTATGCCTCAACCGAGAAATAATGGAGGATACATAGCCCACGTCTGATCCTCCACCTCCCATGCAGCTTCATCGGGGAAAAAGTGCTTCCATTGCACTTTAACCTACTCGATTTCTTGGTTCCGAAGCATGAGCACCTTTTTCTGTAATATACACTGAGGCTTCGACTGGAATTCTCCATCTGGTTCGACTTGCAATATATACCAGTGAATCACATGATCAACATCCTTAACATACTTCCTAAGTAATGAAACATGGAAAAAATCATGGAATTTCACTTTCGGAGGCAGTGCAAGTTGATAGGATATTGGCCCAATCCTCTCAACAATATTGAAGGGTCCACAAAGCCATGGTGCTCACTTGGCACATGATCCAATCTATAAGGAACTCTTGTTTGGTTTGATGCACAAGTACACTTGTTCCCTAACGTGGAAATCCTTGAACAACATGTTTTGATCTGCATAGCTCTTCTTCCTATCTTGTGCTTCCTTTAGGTTCTTCTTTATAACCTGCATTTCCTATTCCATGTTCATCAACGTGTTCAGTCCAATCAACACCTTATTAACTTGATCACTCCAACTGATAGGAGTACTACAACTCCTCCCATACAATGCCTCAAATGAACTGATCCTCAAAGATTCCTGATACCAATTTTTGTAACTGAACTCTACAGTGTAAGATACTCTTTCCACTTTTGTTGCTAATGCATCAAATACATCCTCAACATGACCTCAAACATCCCATTGAACCTCTTTGTTTGTCTGTCTGTTTGCGGATGATAAGTTGTAATGAAGGCCAACTCTGTGTCTAAACCTACAAACAACTCCTTCCAAAACTTGGAAGTGAACTTTTCATCCATGTCTGAGGCAATATTCTTTGGAACCTCATGCAATCTGACCACATCTTTAATGAATACATGTGCTACATTACTAGCTGAGAATGTAGACTTCACTAGAATGAAGTACGCAACCTTTGTCAACCTATCCACCACAACCATGATGGAATCATGTTGTCTCACTACCCTTGGAAAACTAGTGATGAATTCCATAGAAATGACCTCCCATTTTCATTTTGGAATCAAAATCAACTGTAGCATTCCTCCTAGATCTCTGCCTTCACACACTGATAATCGAAACACCTAGCCACAAAATTTTCTACATCCTTCTTCATATTCAACAAATAATAAAATTTCTTCCCTACATTGAATGTCTTCTGCTAACCTGGGTGACCTGAATATGGTTTCGCATGGAACTCCCACAAGATCACCTTCTTGAGCTTACTTCTTTCTGGTACGTATATCCTATCTTTGAATCTAACAAATCCGTATGTTGCAAGACAATAGTCTACATATTCTACACCTGCTCCTCTACCTATACCTGTACTTGTAACTGTAATCTACTGCAACCTGTGCACAATATCCATATACCGGACATCTAGCTGACCTGCCTACAAGATCCTATCATGTAAGTATGTCCCATAGGAGCTCATAACTGCTAAGTGATTTACCTGTACCCACCTTCTAAGAGCATCTACCACCATGTTCTCCTTTCCTTTGATGTACTTGATCTCAAAGTCAAACTCATTGATCATGGCCAACCGTCTAACTTGCTTGGTGTTCAAATTTGACTGGTCAAACAAATGTCTCAACCCAATGTGATCACTCATCAATACAAACCTCTTCCCAAGAAGATAGTGCCTCCACAACGGGGGATTCACTCAACGAACCTCTAACCTATCATGTGCGATAATGGCATATTAAAAAATACCCATAATTGATGAGATATTGGAAAGTACCCCTAAAAATCACATTATTTAACCCCCTACGAATATGAACCCAATACACGTTCCCAATTAAAAAAAACCCTACTTCCACTAGATATTGTAGGTATCCATTTTTTCATTAACATTCAGCTCCATTTTTTATAGTTACCAATATAAAATCACTTTACCCCCTATATATCCCCCAATATATTATACCATTTATTCCTCAATATATATCCCCCAATATGAACCCATGTGGTATCGTATTTCTCCCCCAGTGAATCCCACATTGCCTTCACATATTCAATGCATGTGTTATTGCCGCTAACTCAAGCTCATGCGTCAGGTAGTTTTTCTCGTGCTCATTTTTTATCCTGACTCATAGCATACCACCCATCCATCATGCATAAGAAGTTCACTAAGTCGCCTCTTGCAAGCATTTGTACACACTAAAAACTCCTTGTCCAAATCTGCTATCTTTAACACTAGTGCATGCGTAAACAACTGCTTAACGTACTCAAAACTAGCCTCACGCTCGTCCGTCCATTCAAATTTTATACCTTTTCTCTGAAATGATGTGATAGGATAATAAATCTGTGAGAAGTTCCTCATGAACCTCCTGTAATAACATGGAAACCCCGTGAAATATCTCACCTCATCTATGTTTCTAGGAGCTACCCATTTCATTATGGCCCTTATCTTTTTTGGATCTACTGCAATGCCCTCCTTAGAGACAATATGCACCAAGTAATGTACCTCACTCTGAAAGGAACTACTCTTTCTGAGCTTAGCATACAACTGCTGCTCTCTCAACAATCTCAACATTGTTGCTAAATGATTGGCATGCCCTTCCTCATTTTTAGAATATATGAATATGTCATCAATGAACACAATAACAAGCTTATCCAAATATGGATGCAACACATTATTCATCAAGCACATAAAAGTAGCTGGAGCATTATTCAAACCGAATGGAACTACAACAAACTCATAATGCCCATACCTAGTCCAGGAAGATATCTTGTAAATGTCCTCCTATTGATGCATACATGATGGTATCCAGATCTCAAGTTGATCTTAGAGAACAATGTTGCTCCCTTCAACTGATTGAATAAGTCATCAATCCTCGGTAATGGTTATAGCTTGTTGATGGTCACTTTTTCCAACTGCCTATAGTTAATGTATAATATTCGACTGCCATCTTTCTTCTTTACAAACAATACCAGTGTGCCCCAAAGTGATACACTTGGTCTAATGTATCCTTTATCCAACATTTCCTTCAACTGAAACGTCAACTCTACCAACTCAAGTGTGCCCATCTTGTAAGTTTCCTTTGATGATGGAGTTTCCCCTAGAACTAACTCAATAGAAAATTCTACTTGTCTATGTAGTGGAAACTTTGAAATGTCCTCGGGAAACACATCCTAGAATTGTTGTAGAACTAGCTACCTGCCCAAAACATTTGTATCCTCAGCTTCCTTACCTTTGTCACTAGAAATATGCATAGAAAATAACACACACCTTTTCCTACAACTATGTTTTTCCTGCATATTTCTCACCATCCTAACTGATGTGGCTTTCTTATTCCCTTGTAAGACTTTCAGTTCCCCATTGTCATCCACAAACTCAATGGCTTTGTCATAAAAATCCACCTTTGTCCTATGAAAATACAACCAATCCATGCCCAACGACATATTGTATGATCCCAATGGTATTATATTCAAACGTGTTGCAGTAGTCATACTATTCAAAAAATGCACAAGCTCTTACCCAATGATGAACTAGCTTCTTTGTACATGTAGCCAACTACACTAACCAAGTTTTTGCGTGCAATTACTTACTCAGACCACACTTATCCACCAAGTCAGGACTAACATAACTATAATGAGATCTAAGATCAATCAAAACAGAAATAACTTGATCACAAACCTCACCATCCATCTCAATGATATATGTCTAATGGTTTTCCTTTTTGTTATCCAATGTTCCATAAATACGAGGAATGCTTTGACTTACATCCCCAACAGTTTGTGCATCTCACGCACTATATATCTGTGGCCTACCACCCTGATTCTGTGGACAAACTCTCTTAAGCTACTCCTTTCTGCATGCCCAAAACTCCAGCTGATGAGTACCCTCACCTCTATGTTGTTGTTGTTGTAACCCATGTCCATGTCTAGCTACATTGAACCTATTTTTTGGTGCCACATTTTCTTTCTCTTCTGCATTTGAGGCCTTTCTCTCTTAGGCTACCATTTACCTTTACCTTTTTCTTTCCCTTTCCAACCTTGTTGAGATTGATTCTTACACTTTTACTGTTCATAGAAATGCTTCAATTTCCCCATGACTTCCTCAAGTGACCAAGGCTCATCATACTCAATCAGATCTATGAATTCTAATGGAAATCCGCTGACAAATTATTAAACTTTACTGTTCTCATATTTAAGATATGGTACATACCTCAATAGCTCTAGGAACTTAGTCATGTACTCTTCATCTACCATTGATCCCATCTTTAGTTCATAGAATTATCTGGCCTTATTATCGTAGTACCTTCCTGACAAGTACTTTTTCATGGAAAGCCTCTTAAACTCATCCCATATCAAGTCATTGATATTGATGTCTCTAACCTAGTACACATATTCCCATCAGATGTCTGCTTTACCACTGAGGCTGAAGATAGCTACTCTAGCCTTCATATTATCTGTGTAATTATGAAACTCAAATAACTTCTTCATCCCAAGTATCTAAGCCTCTACATCTTCCGTCTTCTTCACATCTCCGTCAAAATTAGGTGGCTTTTCTTGCTTAAACTCATTTGGAAAGTATCCCCTATCACTCCACATGTAAGGATGATAACGATGATGATCATGACGCGTGTGAGAACCAAAACTATAATAATACATGTATCCATCACCTTTCCCATCCAAAGTATCTAACAACCTGCCATCTCTAACAGTGTCATCTATATCCGACCTGTAACGACTATGAGACGTACTGCCATATGTCCCATTAATTTTGTCATCCTGTACATGTCTGATCCGAAGTGGCCCTTCTCACTACAATTCTGTAAACTTTAAAGAAGTACAACATTAACCTCAGCTTGTTTCTCTTGTGCGTATATGATGTTTTCATTGTGTGCCTTACAACTCCTTATTTCTCCCTTCAAGCTTGTCAATGTGTTTGCCAAATCAGAATTCCACCCCACACCACGCAGCTCATCTGATTCATAGGGAGAGTCTTTGTAGTCTACCATATTTCTAGTCATTTTGATCTTTCTCCTACAAGGCACACTATTTTAGCTAAAACAATTTACAATAAACCAACATAGCTTAGCCAATCTTTGGGGACGATATCTCATCTCCAGTATCATCAAGTCAGCATGATACATGTATAAACATAATCATAACAACATATAGACATATGATACATAAACATATAACCATGTAACCATCCATGTAGCTAGAGTCTAGTTATCAATGCATGACCATATCAAATACACATACCATGACATCATGCATGAAAACAACAACCATACCAACATACACTGATAACACACAAGCATAACAACATGTAACCAATCATACACTCATGACGACATACTTCATAACAACAACATCCCCTTCAACATAGCAGCATCGCTACAACGATGATTAACACCATGCATATGTAACAAACACATAGGCCACACAAATAACTAATCACATGTGCAAACGAAACAAATGCATGACCAACACATCACTCATCCAATCCAAGGGATGGACCATGTTGTGTTACCTCTTTATAATGCCCTCCTCTTAAATCTACTCAAGTAACCATCCAAATGGAGTAAATATGTGATGAGAGGCTATTATTATTAGATTCAACCTCCTATGTGACTTTATGGAAATGTAGTCAATGGAAACATGACATACAGACATTCCACATCAGCTATAGAACTTCTAGGAACCATCTCAACCATTCAGATAGATAGCCCTTGGGTCCCACAGAAGTTTTTGACCACTTGACCTATGAATGCTCTCATGCTATAGGTCTTCTAGTGTCCAATAGACTCTTTGGGGAGGATATCTCATCTGCAATATCATCAAATCAGCGTGATACATGTATAAACATAATCATAACAACATATAAACATGATGCATATGCATATAACCATGTAACCATCAATGTAGCTAGAGTCCAGTCATTAGCGCGTGACAATATCAACTACACATACCATGACATCATGCATGAAAACAACAATCATACAGACGTACACTAATAACATGCAAGCATAACAACATGTAACCAATCATATACTCATGACGACATATTTCATAACAAAAACATCCTCTTCAACATGGCAGCATCATTATAATGATGACTAACACCATGCATATGTAATAGGCACATAGACCACATGATTAACTAATCACACATGCAAATGACATGAATGCATGGCCAACACACCACCCATCCAATCTGAGGGGTGGACCATGCTTTGTTACCACTTTGTAACACCCTCCTCCAACATCTACCCAAGTAACTGTCCAACTGGGTTAAGTATGTTATGAGAGGCTACTACAATTAGATTCAACCTCCTATGTGACATTGAGGAAGTGTAAGCAATGGAAACACAACATACAAACATTTGACATTAGCTATAACACTCCTAGGAACCATCCCAACAATTCAAATAACTAGCACTTGGGTCCCACTGATGTTTTTGACCACTTGACCTTTGAAAGCTCTCACGCTATAGGTCTTCTAGTGTCCAAGAGCCTCTAGACTCTCTCATGACAAGGCATGCCAATGTCCAGTGACTATTTTTCTCATTGTTATGCCAACGTCCTCGAGATTTGAACCACTTTATAAGGCCCAGAGCCCAGGTCACTTCCTAGAATTGAATGACACCTTCATATGAGTAATATAGCAGCGAAAAAATGATGCAAAAGTAAATACTTGAACAAGCCCTTAACTAGACCCCTACTAGCCATGACAGACATTTCGTCAAACATATCACAATTATGTATTCAACAAGTGTAAACAATAGATTTAAGCATAGGGATCTCATACTTATCTGAGAATATCTAAGAACCATTATTCCCTCATATCATTTGTTGCATTATCATCTATAAGGTCATAGATACATTGTCCATTCATTTAAAAGTAAAAACATGATGAGAGCCATACATAGCCACTGTCATAAGAAACATACATAACCAACATGATTGAAACATAAATACCAATGAAATCAAAACCATATGATCCACATATAAACCAGTATGATACTCATAGAAATAGAAGGAGAAATAACCTCATATTGATGATGCAAAATCCAAACCTGGGATAGGAATACCACGTTCCACCTGACCATAGAATGACTGAGCCAAATCTCTCTTCACCCGTTCACACCCGTGCCATATTCCAAGCATGAATGTGGGACTCAAACCAAAAGAACCAACCAGAGCATCCCAAGGCTAAACAACCTCACCTTCATCAATAGAAACCAAGTTTTACTGTAATCCATCCCGAATCACCAGGCCAATGTAATGAACATGTAATAATAGGCTTTACCATGATCCCCACCAAATCACTAGGCTAAACAAGCATTGATGCCCCCAGATTTCTACACCTACACCATGAGTAATTTTCATGTCTCCTAGTCTTTCAGGCTTTACCGCAATCCACCCTAGATCACTAGGTCCTAAACTGAGACCCACTCTCTAGTCTTTATCGCATATCCCAACCTGATATTACTAGGACCAATAGAGAGAAATCAACCTCTTGGCTTTACCTTATATCCTGTCATTCACCAGCAAGGATTCTTAGGACCACTAAGGAAACGCAATCTTGACTTTACCAAAACCCACAATATGGCTCAGGGGTCACGACTCATTAGGCCAGTGAATTTATCATGATCCACTGTCCGGTTCAAGGACAACTAAGCCATGTGTTCTATCATCTGGAGATCCACCTCCCTCAGCTTCGAATCCATTTGGCAATCCAACTCAACCAAAATATGAGAACCCCATCATGCCATGGCTATCTAGAAATGACAAGGCTAGACTGAAAATGTTGTCACACTTGGCAAAACCCATGACATAACAACAAAAAAACCACATAAAACACCATGCATGCCAAATCTAGTAAGGAAAACACACATGCAAATCGATACCTGCAAAGAATACTGTTGTAGTTGCTTGATCCTACTCTTCCTTGCTTGATCCTTTCTTCCTCTTGCCTTCTTTTCCTTTCTTGATCCACTGCCAAAGTACTCCAAGAAAACTCTAAGTGTCCAAGAGTGAGAGAGCGAGAGAATAATGAGAGAGATTCAAAACTAAACTGACAAAAGGTTACAAATTGATCCTTAGAAGCCTTTTTATAAATTAGGCATCTATTTTCTTCATTTTCCATTATTTTCCTTCATTTTACTCCTAACATGCAACCTGTCACCTTTCACCTTCCTTTTTTCCTAATTTCCATTATTTTCGTAAATAAATGTGCCAAAAATGCCATTTTTCCTTTCCAAAGCCTTATCCATTGCCTTTGCCAATTTCCTTAGCTATAATAAACCAAATTAACAGCCACACTAGGCTGTCTTGCCCAATGTTTAGCTTGGAATAAATGCCTCATCAATCGTGGCTATTATTTTGCCTTTATTAACTTTTATTACGTGGAATTTTCACCAGAGTTGTTACAATAGATATAACATGTGTTTGCTTGAAATATTACATCATAACCATGGTACATCAATTTACCTACATTAATGAGGTTATGCTATTGATGTGGAATATAATAAACATTAGTTATGTATTTATGTTGATTTTGTTTAGTAAGAATAGGGACAGTACCTTTCCCTTAAGCTTTAATATAACAACGATCTCCAAGATTGATTTCTGATGTCATGGGAGCATCAAGATAAGAAAGCAGATTCTTTTTACCTCTCATATGATTGTTGCAACCATTGTCCAACAAACAAAGGTCCTTGTTCTGAGGGTGTTCAAAAAGATGGCATGAAAGAAACACGGTCTCAAGGGATTCTCCTTCATTGTTGGAGAGATGGACACTACCTCTTTGTTGATCTCACTATTTCTTCTACATTCATGTTCATAATGCCCAAATTTCTTGCACTAATAGCATTGAACATTAGACTTTCTCCATGTTTTTCTTCTCTAAGTTCGGTTTTGTGGAGGTCTTCATTGGTTGGTTGCACGATGATGTCCTAATTTTCCTCTACCTCGGCCTCTTTCTTGCTTTTTCTGCCTCTATATCCTCTACCTCTGCCTCTACCAAAAGAGAGTTGTGCTTTGAAATCTTGTTCCATGGAATCTTTTGCCAAATTGAGTCTTGTTTCGTTTGCGACAAGTGATCCAGTCAACTGTTCAACTGAGAAATTTGTAGAATCTTTGGACTCCAAAATGGTTGTTACAGTCATGTCATATTTCCTGGGTAGGCTTCGAATGACTTTTTCGACAATCTTTTGATCTGTAATGGTTTCACGAATGAGTTTGATCTGATTGACTATTCCCATGACTCTAGTCATGAACTGGTCCACATTCTTTGTGTCAGTCATCTTTAGGGTTTCAAACTGAGCTCTCAATTTTTGCAATTTAATGCTCTTCAATGTATCATTGCCATGATAAATAGCTTTCAAGATTTCCTAAGCTTATTTTTTTGTGGATGCATGAGTTATCGTGTCACAGATACAATCATTCACTAAATTTTATATCCAATATTTGGCTTTGTGCTTATTCTTTCTGAGTTCAGTGGCTACAGATTTCTGATTATTGGTCATGGTCGCCCATGCTTCTTGGTTCGGCTCTACACCGTCCTAAAGTGTACCCAACACTCTTAAGCTTGCATAAATGTCTTATTTTTAAAGACCAAAACTTATTATTTTTTCCAAACAAAATCAAAGGCAATAAAAATGAAATAAAGAAAATTTCCAAAACTAAAAAATATCTCCTTAAAAACAACCCAACCTTTTCCTTTTTTAAATCAAACAATACTTTTAAAAAAAATCCTTTTTATTTTGTAACAAATTTAAATAAAACTCTTTAACAATGACACCACATTATATAAGTTTTTTTTTTGAATTACTCATTTGAAAAAGGGGGAAATTCAAATAGGATTTTCAAATGTCATAATGTATTTTATTTTATTTTTAATCGTAAATTGAATAAAATGAGATATCACGTGCACTTGACTGGGCTCGGCCTGTGCTCCTCGAGCTTCGACAAACGAAACTTTTCAAATCGGAGCTTCAAAGGTTATCAGGTACTTTCTAAATTGTAAATTGAATAAAATAAGATGTCACGTGCACCTTTGACTCGGTTCCACTTGTAAGTCGTGCTCCTTGAGGTTGGACAAACGAAAGATCCGCTCAGTGGAGGAACAACGTGAGCCTTTAAACTGCGCGGAAGCTCCTTTGAATTGGTTTGACTGTTGAAAAAAAGTGAACCTATGAAAAGTCGTGGAGCCTTCTGCCGTGAGTTTGCCGTGACCTTTTCTAACCCGAGCAGCGCACTTCACAATTCTGATGGGCATTGTTGCATTGCAAAAAAGGGGCACTTGGTCAGTGTGGAGGGTGGGGCTTCACCCAACTAGCTTTTTCAAAACAATGGAAGCTTATTTTCTTCCTCAATTTTATGGTCTCTGTTGCTCTTTCTGGAGTCTCATGTGACTTGAAGGTCTGATACTATGATTAAAAATGAAAACAAAAAAGTCAAACTCTAAATTGAAGTAAATTGAACTATTTATGATAGTTAGCAAACAATAGAATCAAATGTGATGATACTTATCCGACAATAAAATTAATAAATAAGATAAATAAATGTCTGTCATGTGAATCCGACAATAAGATTAATATCGAATCAGGTGTCTGTCATTTTAGTGGAGGTTGTCACAGGGAAGCCTCAGAAGCAACAAAAGGATTTCAAGTCATCCAAGATAAATACTTTCTATTTAGTAAAATGCTTCGAATATAATTTTTTTCACAGTAGAATCTCCAATGAAATATCGGTCAGGGTAGCTCTAGTGTTCCCACCTGTGGTGGCTAAGACATTGGTATTCATTGGATAGCCGTATAGATGGGATAAGGCCCTCTTTATTTCAATAATGGATGGACACAACCTTTAGCTTCTTCGCTTATGCTCAGGGAGGGGGAGGGACTAAGCTTCTTCGCTTATGCTCAGGGAGGGACTAAGTTTCTTCGCTAGAGCTTTTGGATTTCACTTTGTTTTGGATTTGCTCCATATGTTCCTCCATATGGCCAAGAGTAGAATCTATCTTGGAAAGTTAAGACTTATTGAAATTTTCTGGAAATAGAATCCAAATTCTTGGACAGGCATTTCTTGGACAAACATTTGAGAGCAATGTTCTGCCAGTTTTGGAGTTGTAATGAGGCTGACAATTCCTCATTCTGTCTGCCGCCATGGCAGTATTTGGCTTGACACTTTCGGGAGAGCCAACACCCACTGATAGAGCCTTTCGTACCGAGAGAGCTTAGCTTTCCCTATCGAGAGAGCCTTCCACTACCGAGAGTCACTCATGCTTTTAGAATTCACGCAATGGTCAAAGCGATACTGTGATTCGGCAAATCGTGGAGTAATGAACAAGTATCTTCTCTCTGTGTTCCATTTTCTTATTTTATTATTTTATTTTATAATACTTTCCAGATTTTATAATACTATGCTTCCATGTGATATGTGAAATTCATTATATTAGGTTTTATATATTATATATATACAATGTAATTATTGTGGTTTGTGTTTTATAATTGCTTTTTGTGGTTGTCTTTCAATTTCCAACTAGCACTAAATTGAATTGCTTTTTGTGGTTATCTCTCAATTTCCAACCGGCACTACATTGGGCATATTCGTTTACATGTCCGTAATAACATTTTTTAGTCAATGATTTATTGTGTTTCTTCAGTTACAATGCACTGGAACGGAGGGAGTGTTGCATAGGTGGAAAATAAACTAACAAGAAAGCAACTCCAGTAAACCCTTCAAGCAATAGCACAACACAGGGGTCTAAAATGGTCACAGTTGCTAGCTCTCGAAGAAACAATCCTTCAGTTCCAGTTGCGAATGTAGGCATAAACATTCCATGATGGGGTCAAATGCTGTTAGCACTAGATATGTGTCTGCACACATACAAACAACCTCAACTGAAGCACTGTTTTATGGGTTTTCAATGGCCAACATGCCATCTGTTACCCCAGCACAGGTTCAGGTTCTAAACAGGTTGAAGATCTAAATGAGCAGGTCAAAAAACAGAATTCAGCTAAACCCTGTTGATGTTTGTATTTTTCTTCATACTATTTTCCTGTTTAAACTTCGATTATGAGGACCCTTCGCAAAACCGTTGATCTGGGAATGGACCGTCGATCACATCACTACTTGTTGTTTTCAGGACCATATAGGACAGTACCGGGACCCACAACACAATAACTGTTCTAGCTACATAGTTTCCTCGAGTGATATGAACTTGGTGAGGACCGTTGTAACCTGGGGGACCTGGAAAACGTCGCTGTCCATGGGCATGTGCACAGATGCTTCAAGCATGTCCACTGGTAACACCTCGTTTAGCTGACATACAATCAATCAACCCATCCAATATAAGCACCAATAATAACTAATTGATGGGTAGGATTATTGCCATTTGCAGCCCCAAACAAAAGTCTCCAAACTCAAAAATTGTGTATTTACAACAGCATACGTTCTTTTGCCACCTGTAGTAGCTGCTTCCATTCTCTTTTGCATGTGCTTTGATTTAACTCTTCATCCCAGCTTAATAAAATCAATCCACCAATAGCCATGTTTAATGAATATTTATGATTTCTAGCACTCCATATTTGATCCGTCCTGTAACAGTATGGGATGTCCACGTTGCAATTGTTAAATGAATGTTACCAAGAAGAACTGATTCGATTGAACATCTCCAGACACCAGCCGGCTGGAACCTTCCAAAGCAGTTTCCCTGTACTCTCCAGCATATAGCCGGCTGGCTGAATCTGTCATGCAAGTGTCCAGCGTCCACTACGACGCATTCAAAGTTTATTTAATAATAATAGTGGAAAGTGGAAAGCTTACACGGAGAAACACCCAAGCTTGCAAGTTCAATATAAAAATTGAAAATAAAAACATCGTATTCAAGTGACATTAAAATTA
>APFE031518547.1:46733-73077 GCA_000404065.3 Pinus taeda | reverse complement strand
TTTTTTAAAATTTTTGATTTTTTTTATTCAATTATTATTCGAAGATTGAATTATTTTTTGTATGAGAAATTTTTATACTTATAATATTTAAAATTAGAATTAGACTTATTACTTTTAATATTTATCAAAGTCATTATTGTTTGAAGTGCAGAAATTGAAAATTTTACTATGAAGAAGGTGATTTCAAATACATTATCTTTCCATATAAAAATAAAAATCATTCTAGTATATTTTGACTAATATCCTAAATCAAAATCTTTGTAGATTAACCAGTAACAATTAATATTTTTAAACAAGTTTGTATAAGTAAATTTTAACTATAAGAGTAAAAATCATTAGAATATATTTTTACTAATATCTTGAAAACAAATCTTTTTAAATTAATGAATAACAGTTATTATTTTTAAACAAATTTGCACAAGTAAATTTGAACTAAATCTTCCTCATCTAAGATCTTATTTGGTAGGATTTCAAAATAAAATTATTATTTATTTTTGATAATCTATATATATTCAAGTGAAGAAAAATTTAATACAAACATATTAAAAGTTGAATTTTTTTTTTTAATTAAAACTTTAAAAAAACATTTTCTTCCTAAAAATGATAAAAGAAATATATGTAAGCATTTTATTTTAATTAAAATTAATATAACATTTAAAATATATAATATAATAAATTTAATGTAGTCTAATGAAATATTTTACATTTGAGTTTATTATATTGATTTATTTTAATATATAATAATAATAAATTAGCTCCAAGGGATAGTTTAATTGGTCGAGTTTAAATGCCTTGCCAATTGGGAGGTCATGGGGTCAAATGTCTTCGATGCCCTTGGGGATAGGCTCAACTAGAAAAGTCGAATGGTAGATCCCTTTGGGTGGATTTGCTCGGATTATTATCGGTGGATGTCGAGATTATTACTAGTGGATTTAGCGGCCACTTAGTGAACCACAGTTGACAAAAAAAAATTAATATGATATGTACTCACAATAGAAAGTTATGTTGTCTGCTGCATATAGTCTAGCTAGTGAATACTTCAAATTAACACTTCATTATACAAACTTTAATTCATTTATCACATAATTAATGAAAAGCCACACAATGCTCAAACACTGTAAATTGAATATTTTAAATTAGGTAACGAGTTCCTCGATTTATAGGCTCATGAAATAACAAGATAGACTTAACTCCATTTCCTACAACTATTAATCTTAACCAACTCAATTCGATGCATTTAATTATTAAACAAGGAAATCAAAACCAGTGTATGGAAACTAAATATTTTAAATCACATAACGAGTTCCTCCATTTATAGGCTCATGAAATAACAAGATGGACTTAACCCCATTTCTTGCAACTATTAATCTTAACCAACTCAATTCAATGCATTTAATTATTAAACAAGGCAATCAAAACCAGTGTAGGGGATATTTGATAAGAGTCTTCACTATTGGTGCATGTAGGTGAATCGTGAGATCTCAAGTCTTATCCTTCCTGTGCTTCAAACAATCAATCAGTAAATTTGTAACTCAAATACAATTTAAACTAAGAAACTATCACTCATAAAGAAAAACTAGAAACACTCAACTATTTAATAACTTGAAAAAAAAAATAACTTGCCTTGATGTCTTCGGTGGGCCCTTGCCAAGCTAGTAAGGTAAGATTGAAAACTTATAGATCTAAGAAGGAAGTTAACACAATGATCTTAATAGTTGTTGCTCACAATTTTAATAGAAATGAAGGATTACAACTTAACATTTCATTAACATTAAAAATCTCAAAGTGCTGGAGCAATGTTTCTAATTTTTTTGATTCTCCAACCCAATCTCTCTCTGAAGACTAAAAGATTAAAATACTAAGAGATAAAATATTCTCTTAATTATTCAACAAACCTTTATTTTACAAATAAGAGGGTCGTTACAATCAAAGTTACAGGAGATAATCATCAAATTTCTATATTTAAATTGAATTTACATTTGTAACTTTGTCCTCATGACACGAAGTGAATAAGGAGTAAGTGAATCTTGAATCACTAAGTAAGGGAGATGTCTTCAATAAATTTCTTGGTTCAATCGTAGACTATTTGTTGAAGTACCAAGTTTGGAGATGAAGTGTGGTACTAGAATTAGACAATAAAATAGTGGTACCGAAATAGAATACATGAATAGTTGGTACCAGAATCGACCAGAGGAACACTGGTACTAGAACAAAACAATATAACATGGGTACTAGAGTTACATGGTAGAAAAACTAGCACTAGAATCGAACAATGGTGTAGTTGGTACCAGAATCGAACAATGGAATGACTAGTACCAAAATAGAACAATATGATGAGCACAATAGCCAAGAGCTCAGGCCACTGGCCAAGTGTTGACTCAGTGCATGTGTGTGGTGAGCACAATCGCTAAGAACATAACTATTGGCTGAGTATCAGATGGGTGGATAGGTATTTGACGAAGACCTCAGCTCCCTATTGCTGAAGGGGCTGGCCAAATAAGAACATAGGTACCAAATCATTGAACCACCTAAGTACCAGAATGTTGAACTACCTGAGCGCTGGAATTTTGAACGAGTATTGGATGACTAGGAGTGGAAATCCAAAGATCTATGTGACCTAATCAGAGAAATTAAAGATTAAAAGATCATATAATGTTATTTTTACTACAAGAAAACATAGAAATTGCATTTTGAAATATATATTACCTCATATAGACATCCAAAGGCTAAAAGGGCATATTCTTCAAGAAAATAGGCGAATAGTAGAGAGATTTGAGGCAAAGTAGGTCAAAAATGGAGGTCAATTAGGGAATTATAGGTATCAAAAGGGAGACCCAACATTCCCCCATGCTCGAGTTGTTGCATGCCTTCATGCAAAAAAAGGATTGAATCAATCTTCAAAATTTCCAAAAATGAAGCCTTCCTTGCCTGGGTATCAGTTACTTGTCTCCAAGAAATTCACACCTGAGGCCTCTTCCTCGAGTTCCCTCCTAATGACCTTGCTAAAATGGACAAGATGAAGAACCTTCTTCAACTTAGTGAAGGCCTCATGACACTCCTCTTGCAACTTTTGGCTATTCTTCTTAAGCTACTTGTTTTCCTTGTTTGTCTTTTGAAGTTTTTCAATCTTGGCCATCATCTATTGCCTAGCTAAGGAACTATCCGGTTCAGGTGTTTTCTGTTTGGCCAATCTCCTCTGAGGTTCTACTTCTCTTCTCAATTCTTGGAAAGTTTCTGTGACAAGCTCTTATGTTTCATTGAGTGTCTCCTCATGTACATGTTCTCCTTTAGTAGAGACAAAGATATCAATCAAATGTGTTGGAATAAGAGTAGTGGGATTAGTTATTACCACTTTTTCCATACTTCTAGTGGTTTGGCACAAGGGCGGAGATGGCTCACTATCCTCAAACAACCTTCTCTTCTTTCATTTTATCGATCATAGGGTCCCTGTGGCTTCCTTTTCCTGTGCATGTATCTTCTTCTTTCTAGAAATTTGAGGCTAGTCACTGCCCTCACTAATTTTAGGCTTCTTTTCTTTCTTAGCACTTGGTGTAGGAGTTTCTTATTGGGGTAATTAGAGAACTGCCTCTAAACTGATACCTGTGAATTCTTCTTTGTCACTACTAGCTCACTTTTTCTTCTTCTTCTCACTGGTCGAAGTTTTTCTCGGAGTGCGTGAATCGATAGAAGCCCTCTTACACTTTAAATACTTGACTGTTGATGTAGGAGTTTCTTTATTGGCTTCGACTTCAAACTTATCTAACTTGTTGATATAGCTCGATGGAGTAGGGCTATCAATAGCCTCCTTGGACGTTGATTTTTTCTTATGCTTCTTACTACCTTCTTATTTGTTATCAAGGTCCTTAATTCTCTCTTCTGGTAGGCTTTCTTCCATGTGTTGGGAACCTTCAGCTTGATAAAATTATTGTCCTAGAAATGCCTTCCAGTCACTGCCCTATGCCTTGATTTCATGCACAACTAACAGTTTGATTAATCCATGGTGTTAAATATTGATTTGAACATTTTTAGAGGATGACTTAGTTCCTCTTGCCCTATTATTTAGGCTCATCCATAGAAAGTATGGAAAATTCATTCCAGGACCTCCCTCAAAATGCAACAAAATTCTCAAATGATAAAGGAAGGTAACAAAATACTTTCCCTCACAAGCCACAAACCTCTGTAGACCATTGAGAATTTATTTATACTCTTCTTTAACCCAACTTCTCTGAATTCCTTTAGTCCAGTCTAGGTTCTACTCTTCTGGAGTCAAGAATTTGTGACAAAGCTCCTTGTTGATGGTTGCAACTTTAACATACTTCTCTCTTGTGACTTGTAAACCCATGGCCTCTGTTATGGTGGCCTAGGTAAATTTAAACTATTGCCTTGGTAGCTTTAAACTGTAGACCTCCAAATCGAATGTTCTCACCATCAAAATTCTGACTAAAAGCGAGAGAGACACCTTCGTGATACCCTTCAAATTTTATGAGGAATGAAGTCCACCTGGCCCACTTGAACTTCTCCCTACGTGACTGATACTCCTTGGTGTCTCTGTAAGACAAAAATTCTAGCTATGAAAATGAGTCTGAAACTTGAGAAGGGCTCTGTACAGTAAATGGTAAACGAGTACTAGAAATGCTTAACATAGGGTACCAAAAGTAGTTTTACGAAGTACCGAATGTAGTTGGAACACACATTGCCAGAAACGGTTGACACATAGTCTTTAAAATGGGGATATAGGGGTACCAAAATTGGTCACACAGAGTACTGAAGGCAAATCAAGAAACGAAATAATGCTCATATAGATGGAAAATTCATCAAGAGGGGCATTTAAATTCAAAGGGAAATGATAATGGCTACAATGTTTACATAATTGGTAAGTGAGTGGTGTGTCTAACAATGATACGTTGTATGAAGAGATTTTTCAGAAATTATTTACATGTTTGACATCGTATTTAGGAGAATGAGTATTAGAAATTATACATAGGATGTCACTGGTCAGGTACATAGGTATGGCATGGTTCACACTAGAGTTCCCTTAGTCCTTATTGCAACCATTCATGTTTATGGCTATGAAATAGTGGGATCATCATTACTTAAATGACCCATGGAGGTGTAATAAGAGATAATCATAGAGTATACTTGCTTAGATTAGGATCAGTATTTAGTTAACGATACCCATATTCATCCCACTCAATCACAAGAAAGGATTTTCCTTTGTAACAAATGTAAGTGGTTTAGGATTAGGATAGGGCTAGCAAGTAAAGGTAATAAAAATGAGGATAATCATATGTCATCGCACAATTAATATGAATCCTTAATAGAAAAATGTTAAAATATTGATCTCATGCCTCCATTACCAGATTACACATAAAACATTTTCTTCAGGGTCGGATGAACATAGAGAAGTTGTTCAGTAGTGGATGAACACAGAGAGATTCTTCATTACAGGATGAGCACAAAGAGCTTCGTCAATACCGGATGAACACAAATGTCTTCTTTAGTATCATATGAACACAAATGTCTTTTCTAGTACAGGATGAACACACATGTCTTAGTAAAATCTCCAAATTGAGATTTTGCAAGATTCCTCTTGAAACTTAACATATTTTGAAGGCCCGGCTAGAGTAGATAATGATAATTTCTGATGTTGTATATGAATTCATTTATTGGAACAAACGAGAAAATGAACAATACACACTGGTGCAAGAATTCAAAAATTGCAATGGAAGTGGGGGAAACTGAAGAAAAAGAAGTCATTGATCAAGTTCCAAGGTTTTGTAATCGAAAGGCATTTTGTAGTTGGATACCTTCCACTTCTTTGGATTAAGCTGACCTTTGTTTCCTATTTCCATTTCCATTTTATTGAAAAATCACCTAACTGCTAATTTTCTGTGGATTTTTCTTGAACCCATATCAATTAACGCTTGCCGGTAATATCAATTTTAAGGAGTCTAAAAAAATTAAAGAAAAATCCATCCACTCTCCTGTGGATTTTTCTCAAGTCTAGTCTAGTTCATGCTTGTCAATATTTTAAATTTTTAGGAGTCTGAAAAGCTTAATGAAAACTCCATTCACTCTCTCGTGGATTTTCCTCAAGCATAGGCTAGTTCATACTCACCGGTGTTGTCAATTTTCAGGAGTTTGAAAAACTTAAAGAAAACTCCATAAGCCCCCTTTTCCTTAGATAATCTACCAGGGTTGGATAAAGGAATAAACCTACACTTGGTAGATGTTCTCCTTATTCCTTATTTACATGGGAACACATTCAACTTTTTTTTTTGTTAGTAACACAAAAATCATCATATACATTAGCACACCTATATATATATATATATATATATTATATTAATATATATATATATATATATGTAAAAAATGAAAATAATTAGCACTGAACTTACAGAGGTGGATTTAGTGAGGGAGTGTTCCTCTTTTCGGCCAATTATATTTTAGAATTTTGAAGAACATGATTGGAAAATTTATCTTTTTATAGTGGCTTCTGATAAAATTCCAGCTGGTCTCCATCAATGACAAAAGAGGTCTTCTCTCTGAGCCATCTAGTTGACAGCTTCCCCTTGAATTTTTTAAATCTCCTGGCGTATAACAAAGCCTGGTCGCCACGTTGAAAAAAAATATTTTTAAGGAACTTATCATGCCATTTGGTTCTCTCATCTTGGACAAGCATTTTTCTTTGAAGTGCATCTTGTATCATTTCATCTAATTCATTCAACTCGATCAATCTTTGTTTTTGTGCCTCACCCAGATACATTCCTAGCTGCATGGTTATTCTAAAGGTTTTAATATGGAACTCTATAGAACGAGTACATGTTTTCCATAAACCAGCTCATAAGGTGAGTGTCTCGTTGTGTGTCTCCAGGTTGTCCTATAGTCCCACAAAGCTTCAGGTAACCTATCAACCTAATCTTTGTGATGCAGTTGTACTGTCTTGGTGAGAATGACTTTAATAAATTTATTAGTGGATTCCACCTGGCCATTTTCCTATGAATGATAAGGGTTGGATTTTCGGTGTCTGATTTGGTATTGCTCAGTAATGGTTTTGACCAATTTAGAGGTAAATTGGGTTCCTTGATCAGTTACTATTTCTCTCAGTACACCAAATAGAGTAAATATTCCCTCAAATAAGAAATCAAAAACTAATTTCTCATTAGCATAAGATAATTGTTTCGATTCTACCCTCTTGGTTACATAATCAGTACATACCAAAATATACTTTTTCTTTTTAGACATAGGAGAAATTGGACCAACAAAATCTAATGCCCATTTGTCGAAGGGTTGAATAACTACCTATGCTTGAAGAGGCATTTCATTTGATGGGGTTGGTTTTCCCATCCTTTGACAATCATCACATGTAGCCACATACTTCTTTGCATCATTAAAAATAGTGGGCCAATAATATCCAGACTCTAACACTTTGTATGTGATCCTTTTGTCAGTGAAATCTCCACCACGTGGCTCATTATTGAAATATTTTAGGATGTCATGCATTTCATCCTCTCATACATATATTTGGATTACAATATCTTGTCCAATAAGGTACAAACAATCATCTTTCCACATATAATTAGCGTTGAGTTGAATGATTCTTTGTCTCTTGAGGATAAATTCTGTGGCAATTTTCATGTAATCATGTAGTTGGCTACATCTAGATACAAAGGAGTATAGGTGGAAATAGAAAATAATTTTTCATTAGGAAATTCATTAGAAACCGGTGCACTATCATATGTATGAGCAAATCTAGACAATAAATCAGCAACAAGAGTATCTCTTCCTGGCCTATTAACAATAGTAATATTAAATTCTTGCAGTAGTAGAAACCATCGAGTAAGTCAGGCATTAGTGATTGATTTATTAATTAAAAATATAATAGTTGAATGATTTGTATGTAGAAACACTTCATACCCCGTTATATAATGTCTAAACTTATTGATGGCATGAATTACTAATAATAATTCCTTTTCTATGATTGTATAGTTAGGCTCGGTAGGGGAGAGATTTTTGTTGACAAGGTAAATGGAATAGGGGAATTGATTTTCCCTTTGGCCCAGAATAGCCCCCAAAGTTGTGTTTGAGGCATTAGTACAAATGTGAAAAGGGAGGCTCCAATTCGGTCCTCTTAGAACTGGAGTAGTTGATAGCTTTTGTTTAAGAGTTTCAAAGGAAATTTGACACTGCGAATTGCAGTGAAAATCTGCATCTTTATTTAGAAGTTTAAAAATAGGAGATACTATTGAGGTAAAATTTTGAATAAATATTCTATAGTATCTGAAATGCCCTAGAAAGATTCTAACTTCTCTTTGAGTGTTGGGAGTTTTGATTTGAGCAATTATTTCAATTTTAGTAGGATCCACTCTTATCCCAGTTTCAGAAATATGATGACCTAGCACAATACCCTCAGTAATCATCATTCTAGATTTTTCATTGCTAAGGGCAAGGTTAGTCTCTTGACATCTGATTAAGATTCTCTACAGGTTATCTAATTCTTGATGAAAATGTTTATCATATACTGTGAAGTCATGTATATAGACTTCAACATGGTTTTGGGTTAGAACTGAGAAAATAGCAAGGAAAACCATTTGAAAGGTGACAGGGGCATTACATAACCCGAAAGGAAGAACCCTATAGGCATAAGTACCCCATCGAAAAATAGAGGTGGTCTTTTCTTGATCTTCAGGTGCAATTTAGATTTGGTTATGGGTACTAAATGCATCTAGGAAGGAAAAATATTTCTTCCTAGTCAAGGTATCTAATAACTTATCAATGAAAGGCAATGGCAGATACTCTCTAAAGGTGGTATTATTCAATTTCCTAAAATCCACAAAAATCCTGTATTTACCATTTTTCTTAGGTATGATGACTAGTGGTGACACCCACTTGCTATCAGAAATAGGGTAAATGAAGTTAGCATTTAAGAGTTTTTGAAGCTCTTATTTTACTATATATTTTAGGGCTGGGTTCATTCTCCTTTGATGTTGCCTTACTGGTTTAATTTCCTTGTTTGTATAGATATGGTGCATGTAGGTATCTAAGTGAATTCATTTCATGTCAGAGTAGTCCCATGAAAAAGCACCATATTTCCTCCTAATCATTTGGATCAGTTGTTCTTGTTGTCCTAACCCTAGACCCAAATTAATGTATAGAGAATTCAAAAGAGAAATTTCAACATCGTGGATGGAAGACTCCTTTCTTTCATATGTTGTTGCTATTGCAAACAATGTAGAGGTAGAAGGATGACATGTTTCCTGAAATTCGAAAATGGAAATACGCTCATATTCTTGGAAGGATTGTGGGAGATCGATACATCTCATTGTGGCTAAGAACAAGTTCAAAACTTCATCTTCAGTCTATTCTTGAAGACCTTTATAATGTTCAATTGTTAACAACTTTTTAGCACATTCCTCCTCTCCATATGGGCTTTCTAACCACGAAGTAACTTTTGTAGCATGTTGCGCAAGAGGAAATAAAACAATCTTTTGACATTGACACCCATTAGAAATTGTCATCTCTCCATATCGGCATCTAATAAAGGCATCAACCGTAGCGACCCAAGGTCGACCCAGTACTACTGGATGTCCAGGTTTGGAGGATTTTTGATGGATCACAAAGAAATCTACATGATATTCCCATGAAGCTAGTACAACTGTTACGTCATACAACCTTCTTGTAGGTTTAAGAATAGATTTTTCTGCTAATACCAATAAAGATTGAGTGGGCCTTAAGCCTTCTAGCTACAACGTTTGCGTGATATCCATAGTCACAACATTTATTGCTGCACCTATATCAACAAGGGTGTTTGTTAAATATGTAAAATTGATCTGTATGGTCACTACCAGGTTCCCAAGATTAGTGTATTTAGAAGGCATCCCTAGCATGGTTTCCAATAATTGGACAACGAGATTGATAGCTGGGGGATCCTTCCTCTTTATTCCTGGGATTTTAACGCAAAGGTCCCTTACAATATTGACATAAATGGGAATATCTTTGATGGCATGTAACAAGGGTATCCTCACACAGAAATTTCGTAATTCGACCTCTAAGTCATATTCGGATGGGACCTCAGGATTTTTAACAAGCAACCTTTCTGGGTAAGGTGGCTGAGTAATTTATTGAGATGGTTTAGGTTGTTTAGTAGAATTGATTACTACTTTAGGAGATTTTTCTTCCTCACCAAGAAAAAAATATTCCTTTTCATTTTCAAGAGGTGAATTTGTTGGTTGTTCTACTTGAATAATGATTTCAAGTCCTATTTTATTTAATATCTTCGTGGATATTAACCTCATCTCATTGATTAGAGCTTAATTGATGGTATAGTAGGGAAGTTATGCAGCTCCACAATTTTCACAGGTTTAGATGGATTATTATTAGGGTTTGGAATAGGTTGTGCATGCAATTGGGTAGGTCGAGGAGGATTTGGATTCAGTGGTATCTATTGTTGACTCAGATTCACAAGTAGAGAAAATTATTGTGGGTCTAGGTTCATAGGCAACTATTGTGAATTTGGGTTCATGGGCAGTTCTTGTTGTTGGAACGAAGGTAAGAATGGTGGGTTAAACCCTGGAAATAACTGTGAAATATTTGAAGGATATTATGTGTAGTTTGGATAAGAGGCTAGTTGGTAAGGTTGTGGAGGTATGTGTCTGTACATAGTTCCCCTCTAGCCTTGTTACGAAGAATTTCCTTGTAATGATTGGGGTCCCCATTGAGAATAAGGCATATAAGGGGCCCATTGTTGCTGAGTGAACTGCATGTAAGGATCTTGGGACATGGAGGGGTTTTTTTTCCTCTATGGTCTCCTAGAGGGATAAGATGAATCTAGCAATTCTATCCCCCCTTTGTATATAGCTTGCAGTTCTCCTAACAAAGGACATTCTTTGATACAATGCTTATCCATGCAAATTCTACAAACCTCTAGGGTATTATGGGGACATTCTTTTTCATGATGTTTCTTCCTATAATGAGCAAAAATTATAGCTAAATCAACATTTTTCTTTTCTTTCTTCCTTTTTCTATTAAGGTAATCTAGATGGTTACTAATGGTACTAAGGATATCAGTTTTAAACCTGTCTAATAGATTCCCCAACTTTATCCTAGTTACCCCACTTGTGGTTGGTTGGGCAACTCTACTTGTAAGTTCTCTAGGACTTTTTCCAGCTTTGGCTTGACTGTGGGAGTACTTTTTACAATATTCAACAATCTCGACAAATCATTTTTATAAACATCACCCAATATCATAAGGTTAAGTACTTCTATGTAGTCATCCAATACTCCTTTCAGAAAAATGGTCTTAACTATGGCTAGGTCAAGAGAAACTTGTTTGGATTTTTGGTAGTTGTAAAAGAACCTTCCTAAATAGTCTTCTAGGCTTTCATCTTTAGCTTGCTACATTATAAAGGTATCATTCTAGACATCCCTATGTCTACAATAGTCTTGGTATTTTTACAGAAAGGTTGATTGCTGATCATCCGAAGATGTAATATTATGTTCCCCTAGACTCATGAACCATCTTAATGCAGAGTTTTTTAAGGTGGCTGGGAAAAGTTTTAGTTTTTGAGTATTATATGTATAATTATAACTTCTACAAAATATATAAAATTCAAATAAAAATGAATCCGGATCTTCAGATGTCATACCATTGAAATGAGGTAATGATCACAAGGGAATGTTCCTCATATTGACATTCCTAGTAATGTCAAGGATTGGAAATCCAAATGTTTCTGGTTCATTGCTTTTTGTGTTATCGAATATTCCTCCTTCTCCTTCCATTATTCCTTCGCACACTTTAAGATTTGTGGCAATTGGAGATGTCTCACTTGCAGAAGATGATGGCTCAATCACTGGATTATCTGTAATGTTCTAAGGTATTATCCCCCCTACAGTCTAAACATCCTCTACCACTTCTTGATTTATGTTCATGTCTCCTCTCCTAATATCAACAAACTTTCCTCCTTTAGTGTTTTCCTTGAATAATGATTAACAAAATTAGTCAAGGTTACAATTTTAGGACCATATATATTTTCTGCAGTTTTAGATGAAATGATTCTACCTTTCCTATCTCTAATTATTTTCATAAAAACAAAATCATAAAACTTTAACTACATACCCAAAGAGAGGACAAATTAACTCTGTAGTGATCCCACCAAAGTGGATGCGCAAGTTCTTACCTCTTATCTTGCTGTGTTATCTCTACCCTTAGGTCATCCTCAATATTACTCATAATCCATCAAACAAATCTATCATTGTTTACAGCTCCTTGACAACACAACCAACAATGTTGGGGAAATTATATATATAATATATATATATATATATTATATTATATATATATTATTATATCTATATATATATATATTATATATATATTATATATATTATAATATATATATATATAATTATATATATATATATATATATATATATTATATATAGATATTAGATATAGAATATAAGATATAGGTATAGATATAGGTATAAGTGTTTTACTCAATACTTAATTATCGACCAGGGAATTGTAATTAGTAGAGATTATGCACTATGTGTGCCGACAATAGATAATTTTCATTGTCTGCTACATATACTCTAGATAGTGAGTACTTCAAATTAACACTTCATTCTACAAACTTTAATTCATTTCATCACACAATTAATGAAAATCCACACAACACTCAAACACTGTAAACCAAATATTTTAAATCAGGTAACGAGTTCCTCCATTTATAGGCTCATGAAATAACAAGATGGACTTAATTTTTCTTCCTACAGGTATTAATCTTAACCAAATCAATTCAATGCATTCAATTATTAAACAATGAAATCAAAAGTAATACAGGAAATATTTGATAAGAATATTCACTATTGGTGCATGTAGGTGAGTGGTGAGATCTCAAGTATTATCCTCCTTGTTCTTCAAACAATCAATCATTAAATCTGTAACTCAAATACAATTTCAACTAAGAAACTGTCACTGATAAAGAAAAACTAGAAACACTAAACTATTTAATAACTTTAAAAAAAAAAAAAAAAACTTGCCTTAATGGCTTCAGTGGGCCCTTTCCGAGCTACCAAAGTAAGCTTCAAAACTTACAAAGCTAATAAGTAAGTTAACACACAGATCTTAACAACTATTGCTCATATTATTAATCAAAAAGAAGGATTACAACTTAACAGTTCATCAACATTACAAATCACAGCGTGCTAGTCTCTGTTTCTAATTCTTTGATTATCTAACCTAATCTCTCTCCTAACACTAAAAGATTAAAAGACTAAGAGATTACAATATTAACATAATCATTCAATGGACCTTTCTTTTATAAAGAATAGGGTCATTATAATCAAAGTTACAAGAGATAATCATCAAATCTGTATTGTTAAACTAAATTTATATTTGTAACTTTGTCCTCATGACACGAAGGTTATGAGGAGGAAGTGAATCTCGACCGACTAAGTAAGGGAGATGTCTTCAAAAACTTTCTTGGTTCCATCGTAGATTGTTTGATGAAGTATGAAGTCTAGATATGAATTAGATAGTAGAACAGTGGTACCGAAATAGAACAAAGGAACAGCTGGTACTGGAATCGAATAGAGGAACACTTGTACTAGAACAAAACAATATAACATGGGTACCAAAGTTAAACGGTAGAAGAGATGGTACTAGAATTGAAAAGTGAAATAACTTGTACCAGAGTAGAACAATATGATGAGTGCAATAGGCAAGAGCTGGAGCCACTGGTCAAGTTCTAGATGGGTGCACGCATGTGGTGATCGTGGTTGCTGAGAACATGACTATTGGTCGAGTACCAGATGGGTGCACATGTATTTTACGAAGACTCGACTGCCATAATGTTGAAGAGGCTAGAAAAATACGAACATAGGTACCAAATTGTTGAAATACTCAAGTATCGGAATGTTGAACTACCCAAGTGTCGGAATTTTGAATGTGTACTAGATGAATAGGAGTGGAGATCCAAAGAAATTGCATTTTGAAATACAAATTACCTCATATAGACATCAGAAGGCTAAAATGGCATATACCAGAAGAAAATAGCTGAATAGTAGATATATTCGAGGCGAAATAGGTCAAAAATAGAGGTCAATTAGGGAATTATAAGTATCAAAAGGGAGACACAACGTGGATGTTGATAGTAATGATAGTAAACGTATACGTTGCAATTGTGATAATATATATATATATATATATATATATATATATATATATATAATTAATTTCCAAAGGTGCATACTTTGTTCATTTTTTGTTTCATTCCAAAGCTGGCATATTAAGAGAGTTGGTCCCTCTTGGCTCTTTCTAAATCCATGGCTATAATGAATCACACTAGTTTATTATTTTGACAATATAATTTGTCAACTAGATAATAATACCTTCTTTATTTTCCTAAGTATATTTCTTTATAAAAGGAAAAATTTATATCTACGAAATAATATATTCTTAAAAATAGTTTTGCAATAGTAATTTCTAAAACATTTATCCATACATTTTGGTGTAAGGGATCTTTCTTATAAATCTTAATATAAGTATTTTCCTACATTCACATTTCCATACTCTTTAGGAGGAGTCTTATTAGAGCATTTATATTTTTAATAAGTAGTCAATTTATATTGGGTAATCTATTTATAAAATATAATTTTAAAACATGTCTATTTTTAATGGGTGTTCTATCTATAATAGGCCCATTTTCAGCAAATCAAGTCATGAATGCATGAGTTTCACACCAGTTCAATTCTATGTACATGAGTTAGCACTCATGCATGGCTAACTCCATTTATTGCTAGCTTTAATTATGACTAGTTACGTCGTAAGGCATTTCATTTTTAAAACAACTCCCCTAGCTGCCACAGCGTACTAGCCTGTAGTGTAGGATTGAATTTTAGAAGATTAAATAATCCTCTTCTATTGGATTGAAATGGTTATAGAAAAATTCCTTGGTTGGAGAAAATTATTAACGATTAAAGCATCCTCTCCCATCGGATTGAAACAATTATAGTGACCTTCCTCGATTGGAGAGAATGTTCAGCGAGAGATCTGCATTGCACAAGAACTTGCGGGATCCATAGTGACAATGAGAAGTCATTATTCCTAGTTTGAAACAATGGGAATTGAACTTGAAAATTGAAGGGATCTTACGAAAGTGCGATGAGTCACAGAGCTGCTCCATCCCTATTTGATTTGTAGCTTCTTCACCATTTTCCTCTTCCCTGATTCTTTGTTGGTCTTCCTCTTTTGTGGTTTCTCTTTTTCTTATTATTTATTTCTAACCAAGTAGAATAATATGTATTCATTTATTTATGTGGTTATTTTTGTAATGATTATTCCTGATACGCCAATATAGGTATGTGTGTTCCAATAATGAGTAGGGGTTATTTCACAAGTTAACCTCTCCCTTTTACCATTGTTTGAAGGATCAAATATGGATGGAAGCTGATATGGGTAGCCCCTCATTATAGCTAAAAGGGTGGAACCTATCTCTAAGGCATGCACCTATCCTTTCCATTCATCTATACAAATGATGATATACATTAGCACCTTGTAAAAAAGTTCCCTCTTCTTTAAAATTTGACAATTCAACACTATACAGGGCTGAGTAATGTGAAAATTTGCGTGGCCAATCTCTAGTGTATGGATTTCACTGGAGTTGAGTGTGAAAGCTCAGTGACAGTTAACTGCCCAAAGCTGGTAAATGTCATAGTGCATAATTGTCCTTGGATGTCAACGTTCGAGCTCAAGTCTTGTTTGTCTCTGAATCTTTCCAAGATGAAGCTTGCTTTATTTAAAGGATTTACTGTTACAAACTCATAGAAGAAATTTTCCCTTCATGGGCTTGGTAGAAAAGCGCCTTTTCTCGTAGTTCTCGAATGTTTGGTCTCTCTTGAATAACTCTCAATAGAAAATAAATGTTTTAAGGTTAGCAATTCCCTTACTTATAGCATCACGTTAATAGTGTTTTGAACACAATAATTTTATTAGAGAGGGAGATTTATCATACCAGGCTTGGATTGTAGAACCACACAGTAAGGCTTGAGGCATTAGGTTTAACCTTTTCACTCAATAGTTTGAAAGTGGTTTGCATGAAAGTTCCCAAAATCAATAAGAAAAAAATTTCTCTAATTAGTTTCATGTTCATAAGTTTACTTTTGTTGCAAGCAATGACACTTACTCTGCCAAGATGATCCCTATTTACTCATGAGCAGAGCTGCTTACAACAACTTCTCGGTCTAAAAAGACCTAGTGAAGCATGCGTGTATACATCAGAAGAACATGAAGATTGCTGCCAGAGATGTATTGGAGATGCTTTACAAATGATTCATGATTGACTTTTTAATTGATTGAAATATGCCACACAAAGAATGAGTTGATTTTTGCGATCAAGATACATTCTCCTCTTTTGTTAAAATTTTATGGAAAATGAATTCTCCCATTTTGTCCATCACCTACACATACCATACCGACCTTATATGGCAAGTGTTGTTAATTATTAAGAATCATAGGTGATGTCTTCTTGGGGCTAGTTTCTTTTGTCATGGCTTCATTGTTCTAAGTTTTGATCACACTAAATCATATTTTCCTTCTCATCTTGTTCATGTGAAAGCCCACTTCATTCATGTAAGTGATCTGATTTGTTCTAAAACTATATGAATCTGATTCATTCTAAAATATTAATTTATTTGAAATGTATAAGATCACTTGCTCTAGATAACAAGTTTGATTTTCAGGAATATATCAAGAGATCTTTGGATGATGACTTCAATAGCGTAGTTGGAATCAGATTAGTAACATTTTCTTTGATCAGAATAACTTTGGTCTGTGAAAGAATTATGTATACAATATTTCCCTTGTCTTGCCTTTCTTTGCCATCCTCCAGTTTTTTTTTGAAATCCTATTCTTGAATTTTAACTAACACACAACCTTGATGCACTATTTGCAGTCCTCCTTTGTGGGCCTTTTCTATAATCTTTATGCTTCTTAATGTGAATAGTAAACCTTCAACACTCTACCCTTCTTCTAAAGTCTTCATTCTTCATATCCACAATTATTTAAACTATCATTCTCCTTATGATTGGATGTATTGCTTTGAATAGGTTGGTATACATTATTTTGTTCCTATGTAATGCTAGAGTAGTGACTCCCCATAAATTGAAATAAGAATCAATGTTTTTCTTTAGAATTCAAGTGCCATTTCAAAAGATTAGGCCTTAAATTAGAAATAAATTATTTGTTTGTACTGTACAACTATAGGTATCGAAATAAATGAACATAAGTAATCAATTCATTACTTCGAATGAGGGACAAGAGGAATTAGTACATCTCACCTCATGCATTGTCCTATACAAATAAAACTATGGAAATAAGTGAATACACATGGAAATTAATGAAGGTAAATCATCAATTATTTCTAATAGAACTCACCATGGGCAAGACAAAATAGTTTCCAATATTCTCATTTTAGTAAAAGTTTGAAAGAATTGTGATCTATGTTAAAGGCAAATGATTATGGGTATGGATACTCGATTTGGCTCTATTAAAACATTGACAAAGATTACTGCAGCATGAAATAGGTAGTTGTCTATAGACGGTAGGTTGACTTTTGTAAAATCTGTTCTAGAAGAAATTCCTGTTTTTTTTTGCTATATGTCCTATATCCTTGTTCAAATGTTGGAAGATAATATTTTTTATTTTTATTTTCATGGACATCAAGGAGAGAAAAAGATGGAATTTCTCATCAATTGGGAGAAATAACCAAGATCAACGTTGTTGGTCGGTGCAGTTTAAAAATATACATCAGTTTGGAAAATCATTAACTACTAAGGTCTTTGGCATAATGCTATATTGCAAAAATATCTTGACCCATTGACTTTTGATTGAATTTGGATGCCAAACACTTATCAAATCTATTGCTTTGATTATCTGGAAAGCCCTAGTCCTATCCTTCTCTCATGAGAATTGGCTTTCATGGAGAATGTGGGATGAAGAGAAGGTAATATTAGGGATAGATGCTTGGATGGGATGTGTGGGGAAACATGATATTTTGTAACACATATTAAATAAATTGAATGAATAAGGCATACTAGTACTAGCTGATGTTGCAAATCCAACTATTACTGATATTTTGCCAATGGCAAGAACGATGGGTGGATTATTAGTCTCTAAGATTGGAAGGTCTAGATGCAGACCCATAAGGATTACACTCAGAGGTTGGATCAAAGTTCTATCAAATTGAAGGTGGAGGGTGATACCTTAGTATGGTCCAACAATGCTGCAATATGACTATTGATAGCTAGCTTGCGGTACAAGGATATCTTTAATGATGAAGCATTAGTAGTAGCTTGGTGGTGGGCAAGATTTGGAAAGTTAAATCTTCAATGAAATCCAAGAATTTTATGTGCTTGACCATAATGAATAACTTCTTTACATGAGAGGTTATACAAAATAGGGCAAGGTAGGGTCCTCAAATCTTCACTCTATGCAAATGTGAAGGTGAAAGAATATACCACGTGCTGGTTAATTTGTATTTTTTCTCGGGAGTTATGGGGTGCTATTACTCCTTACAATCTTTCCTTTTTTCTTTTTCTTTTTAGATTTATGGTGGTTTGATTTCATCAATATTTTGGATATTGATATGCATGTAAGCGTGAATTGAAGAATTTAGATCCTTTCCTTCTATTGGATAAATTTTCATGTTAGTTTTCTTATTTGACGAATTTGCAATTAAATTGAACCTAATTCACTTAACAAGCAGATGATGAGATTCAAACTCTTTCCCTTCTCATGTAAGAAATTCCTTTGAGCTTGCTTGGGCTACAATTGAGTTACGATAGACACGATCGATCTTTATCAAACTAGAACATAAGTTTTTTATTTTGAGTTGAATGTTTGTCATTTTGCTCATGTGGTTTATCAAGAGAACTGTTTGTTTAATGCTAAATTTAATTTGGTTTGCAGTTTCTCCTCCTGCTAGCTTTCTGAACCATCCTCATAGAGGTACAATATTTTTCCTTTTTAAAAACTTAATAACACTTTGATTTTTCCATTGGGTGTGTGTAATATTTGCTATGGAAGCCTACGTCCTTTTCTTTTTTCGTTTGCTAAAAACTAATTGTATTGTCCTTCCTTTTGTTGTTCAGGCTTTGGCACTATCACATACATGCTCAAGGTAATCTCATCCTAGAGAAGCTTCATTTGCCAATACTTGGGCCTTTCATGGATTCATCTATTTATTTACTAGACATGGATATATTTTCTTATGGATATTTTATAAGAGGAAATGGTTACCTTCTGCATTGAGAAGATGGGCTAAGCACAAATACATTTTTTTGGTGACTGGATTATTTCAATAATCATGCCTACTATCATTCTCTGCTTAAATTTCTTAATGGGAAGGGACTTTATAACATCACAGTTGACTAAAATAAGTTCCATTTATAATATTTGATGGTTTGTGTGGGGGCTTGAACCCGTTATTTGTTTATTTGAGAGCCAATTTTGTCAAATAAATTACAGGACATGACTTTTCTACAGGGAGATTTTACGCATCAAGTTTTTGTAGGACACAAGGGTAACATCAAAGATGGTGATTTGCAAGTTAGACAATTTTTATTCTCTTGTGGTTTTGATGAACTTTCCTTTAGGGTCAAGAAGGATTGATCTAAGCACTGAGTATTAGACCTAGGTCATTGAAATTTGTGATAACGTTCTAAGTAAAAGTTTATTATGTTGTCCAGTGCATGATAACAGGAAGAGGTATAGTCCACTGTGAAATTCTGACAAGAAAAGGGGTCAAGATTGGCTCCCAACATTTGGTAAATTTTTCATCAAAAGATAAAATTTATGTACCTTTGTTTCTAACAAGATAATTTATTTAAGATTATCTATTTCTAATTCAGTTACTGACTTACGAGGCATTTTTTTTTGTATATGATTGAACCTAGATATAAAGAATTGGAAGGTAAAGACATACCAAAGGTTGAGAAAGATGGTGTTAGAGCAGTTGTTATAATTGGAGATGCTTTGGCCAATAAGTCCTTGCATACACCTGAACTCCAACAATGTTCTTGGATTTCACAATGAAGCTAGGAGTGGTTCTTCATTTGTTCCAGAGTGTTTGAATGCACTTGTCTATGTTTGAGAAGGTGAGGCAATTTTTTGAGATCTTAGTTCATCAACTATTGGTGCTCACCAAACTGTTAAATAAAGCTATGGCAATGGATTGAGTGTTTGGAACAAGTTAAATATTCCCTGCATATTCTTCCTAATTTGAGGGAAGCCACTGAATGAACCAATCATTCCATATGGTCCCTTTTTTATGAATAATAAACAAGAAATAATCCAGGCTATTGAAGATTATCAACGTTCTACAAATGCATTTGAGAGAGCTGTTGGATGGCATCGTGACACTGTTGGGCCTAGTGATGTTGGATAGACAACATATTGAATTCAAAACTATCATATGAAAATTACTTTTGTTGACATGCCTTCGAGAGCATTAGATATAATGCTTTAGCAGTATATTCACAAAATTGCTTCCCTATATTTTTTTGTTTGAGTTGATTGAGTTATGTTCTATTACTCCTTCCCTACAGTGCCAACATAGTGGAAACTTTAGAAATGTCCATTTCAAAGGCAAACCTTGGATTCTGGAATGAATCTATTCAACGCTTCAAACTCCATGACCAATGGCTTTGGAATGAATTTGCTCAACCACTCAAACTCCATAGCCACCAACTTTGGCCTTGATAGCAACCTTAGCATATATAAAGAAAGTAATTATAATTAGTAATCAAGACAAGTATTCTTTCCTTGAAGCCCTCATCAAAGATTTATGTAATGGAACAACTTTTAAGGCAATATTTACTATAACAATAAATCAATCCAAGGTATATTTTGCAACTACTTGATCTCGCATAGCTCTAGTATATTTAGGTTTTTAGAGTAAATTAGGTATAGCACAAATGGGTTTCTAAAGGATACAAATATCTACATATTTCTCAATTAGATTCCATTATTAATCTTCGCTTTTCTTATTATCTAGCAAGAGAATACACAATACATATTATTGATTTTGCACACCTTAATTGGCATGAGGCACACATATGCCAATTTAAAGCTCCACTAGACAGGAAATAGTAAGTTCAACTAAACTATAACATGGTCATGACAAATAAAATAAATTTGCACGGACTTGTCAAGTGCTTCAACTAAAAAGAGTTCGATTTATTTTAGAAGTGTCCTACCTAGTCATCCGTGGTAGATCCATATTCAAATTAAATAATATATTTTGACAAATGCCTACGATGGGGTATTTGGTTCTGAATAACAAGACATAATTTGATCCAATATGAAAGGATAGTTGACACATAAGGTTACATTGGAGATAATATTCTTGCAATAAAATAATATATGGACTGAAAGAAACTTGTTAGTAACTTACTGTAAAAACCAAGAAGTCTATATGAGAAAAATGGTTTCTAAAGCCCTAACCTACAAACCTGAAATTTTTAGTACTCAAATTTATTCCATATGTCTATGAAATCCAAGATCCTCTTGAACATGAACTTGAAGAAAAAATAATCACTGAGATACCTGAACAGAGAGCCGTAAAGGAACAGAGAGCCGTAAAGGAAAATTCTCAATTATGATATGTCAAGGTTATTAGAACATTAGCAATGTCGGCAATAGTATAAGTAATATTAATGATGGTTGGAAGTTTTTGGAGTGCTTGGAAATGATAATATCATAGTTGAATAAGACCTGGTTGTTGAAGATTTAGTTCATTATTCTGATGAGTTGGAGGCTACGTTTGAAAAATACGTTGGGCATAAATAAAATTAAATTGGGCATGGAAAATTAATAGCATAATGGTTTCGATTGAAAGAGGAAAAAATAATGATCAAGCTAGAGAATAGGGCAAGGAAATTACTTTCTGTGAACATGAATTTCAACAAGCAAATATAGAATAGGATCATGCAATTTAAGAACACAGTAAAAATTCATAATTCAAGTTTGATTTTTTTTAACTAAGCTTTACTCTGCATCTGATTTGTTCTAAAATATTAATTTCTTTTAAATGTACAGGCTCACTTGACTCCAAATGGCAATTTTGATTTTAGAAATATATCAAGAGATCTTTGGATGATGACTTGAACAACGTGGTTGGAATCAAGTTAGTAACATTTTTTTGTGTGTACAACAACTTTGGTCTCAGCAACAATTATGTATACAATATGTCCCTGCTCTTACCTTGCTTTATCATCCTCCGTTTTTTTTTTAACTTATTCTTGAATTATAACATATACACACCCTTGATACAATATCTGCAGTCCTCTTTTGTGGTCTTTTTCTATAGTCTTTATACTTCTTAATGTGAATGGTAAATCTTTAGTACTCTACCCTTCTTTCAAGGTCATCATTCTACATATCCATTGTTGTTTAAACTAGCATTCTCCTTTTGATTTGATGTATTCCTCTCAGCAGGGTGGTATACATAAGAAGAACATAAAGACTATTTTGAGACATGCATTGGAGATGATTTACAATTGATTGATGCTTAACTTTGTAATTTATTGAAATATTCCATATGAAGAATGAATTGATTTTTGAGGTCAACATACATTCTCCTATATCTTTGTTGTGTTCTAAAGATATAAGGTATCAATTATAATCTAGTATTTTGTTGTGTGAAAATTTATGACTCAGGGGATAGAATCTCCCAATACGTAATTCTTTGGGGGATATTAGATAAGAGCAAGGAGAGGAAAACCTTAAGATGAGCATATTTCGAAAAATAGAACACATGCTCCAAGGTTTCATTTTTGCTACATGGTGGGAATTTAAGGAGTAGAATTAGTAGGTGTTCAAGCTCATGTTATTCTTCTTGAATTTATGCCTCACTGCATTTCCTTTGCAACATCTGGTGCAATTGCTAGTTAACTCATAGTAAGGGGATAATTATTCTTAGTTTTACCTGTGAATAAATAATAAACTACGACATAATGTGTAATTTCTCTCTCGTATAGGGTATAATAAATATGTACTAAGGACTTTAATTCCTTCTATTTTGTCTTAAAATATCCATTACGAATTTTGATTACTTTTTCTTCTAAGTTCTTGTGTGCAAGCGATCCAATAATAATATAGGTATCATAACAATAGACAACTTAAAAAGAGAAACATACACATTTCATTGTAGGCGGCCAAGTATTAAACCACGCATATAAAAGGAATCTTCCTATATCAATGATCCTCATACAATTCAATTATTTTTATTGAAGCCAAATATTGAACTTATACTTAAAAGAAATGTACTCTACAAGATGCCGACACTAGATCCTAGAGCCATAGTTGATTAAAATGTTTTAAGAGGGTCGATGAAGAGTATTAGATTTTATGCTTATAGATATCCCTAGACGTTCTTTTCCATGTAGAATATTCTTCATAAACTACAACAATTGCACAATTTGAAGGGTTTGTTTGCAGAATTGGATGAATTACAAAGACACCAGCTATAGAGATGGCCTATCACATTGAGGCTGTGAAATTTTGACACACTTGAAGACAACTCCATAAATTTCACATATTTTCTAAAACAACTCAAGGAATGTGAAATAGACAAGGAAGAGGATCCATTGATCTTATCTACTGTATCTACTCGCTTGATGTTGGGTCGTGAGTACTTTATCCTTTCTCTTCATTTGGCACCCAAAGCTTAAGAATTGGAAAAGCTTGCAAATTTGTCCTTCCCATGCACTCATCACATTATTCATACAAGAAAAAAATAAACTCACAAATATAGGTTTTCTTCGGAATTTCAAGGCATATGCACTTGTAGTACGTGAAAGTAGCAAAATAACAAGAAAAAAACTAGAAGGAACTTGATCAAGAAACAACACTCAAATCTACTAAGGAGTCTTCGAACCACAAAATAGGAAAACTAAAGGAGATATCCATATGCAGTGACTGCAACAAATATTATCATTGAGAAATTTCATGCATGAAAAAGGTAGTTGATCTTACTTAACAAGCTCTTAAAAAAAATTATGTTGAAGATTGCATTCGAGAATACAAAAGAAAAATAGTGGAGATAAGCCACTAGAAGATAGAGGTAAAGGATATGCATTTGTTGTCATTGCTTCCTCACATAATAGATGGATTTTCAGATGCCAAAATCTCATATCAAATAGCTACTTCACAAGATACTTTATCCTCAAAGTATTGTATTAACCATCAGATTTTAATTGGAGATGACAATCTTAAGAAAATATGTGTAAAGAAAGATTACATGTTGATAATGGATGTTTCCATAATATCTTCAATGTTGCAAAGCTATTCCTGAATATACTCACAATATATCACATCACAAAGACCTTGATTGAGTAGGAGGTTGTAGCTTTGCAAAAAATGTTATTTGCGAAGGACATAGTTGCATTGTAGATGACATAACATGCACTATTTTTTGAGAAAGGTTTCCATCCCAAATAGCTTTTTGTCTTTAAGTAATCTTTGTAATAGTTTTTTTGCATAGTCCTTTTGCAAATAAGTATCTAACATGAGTAGGTATTGATGAGACTCATTTATTCTACACACTACACTTGTGCTTTCAGGGGAGTATTGGATTGGAGTACATGCACGTTTTCGCCCGCCTTACAAGGATTTATATCTATAGCATATATATTTTTGTAGTGTGATCTACTTATAGCATGTTTCTATTTATAGTTGTTATACTTTTCGTAGGTGGTAAATTTATAACAAGTTTATTTTTAATTACTTTAATTGTGAAGTGTAATAATGCATGAGTGAGTTTCATGTACAATTTCTAACTTACAAATAACTATATATATTTATAAATAACACTATTCTATTTCTAACTAACTCCGCTTATAGATAATTAGATGAAACTAAAGAACAAAATATGTAAGTATTACATTTACATTACAACCCAACCTACGAGACAATTAGTCTCTCCTTGAAAAAAAATATGTAACTAAGTGTACCTCATTGCAATCCAGCTCATTGATCTATCATTTTCGGCTCTTTATTTCTGTTTAATTGTAATTCTTATTTTTTAGTTTTAATTTCACTAAATTCTTTATTTGTTTTTTGTTTTTGAAGTTCATCCAATTCTTTTTTAGAAGTGATGTAACGAGCTTTCAGCGAGAAGCCAGAAACAATTTTATGTTTTCTTTTAAAAGCTACATTTTCATTTTCTGTTTTTCTCCCTGTTTTTACCTTTTAAAACTTTCCTTTTACTTTGGGTGAGTTTTACGCCAACACTCGATGGTAAGCCAGCTATTTCATAAAACAAGCATCCCAGGGAAAATGTAACATCATCTATGTTATTCTCTCTATACATGAATGAATATTAGTATCTCAAAGTTGTGTTTTTATGAGGATTCGATATTAGCCTGGATTAAAGTAGATATTATACAGAAGGTAGCTGTTTTATTGTTTCTTGATGTCGTTCAAAGCCATAGGAGGACCACGATTCTTGATGTCGTTCAAAGCCTTAGGAGGACCACGATTCATACTCTCGATGATTCCGATGATGGGATGCGGGATCATCGAGAGTATCCAGACATGATCGTCGAGACTTCGCTTGCAAGGTAAGCCATGCTTCAATTAGCTGGACATCTTGTTAATGCAACACAATGCACTGTTAGAAAATGTGTTCAATCCTACCTTCATTTACACAATCGAAGCAACAAATAATTAAAACTGACATTTTCATATATTTAAAACTATGGAAATAATTCTGGCTAAATAAGTTCTGCGACAGAAACTCAGATCGAATCACAATGTTCACAATCTGGACCTTTAGCTGGCAGCGACCCAAATTAAGACAACAACAAAGTTCAGAGTTCGAAGCATAATCATATTTTTCCATCAGTGAGGAGATTAGTCTCAACGGAAGAGGGTAGACAAAGAAATATAACTAGTTTTGCCTTATTGACATAGTGTTATTCTCAAACTAAGCGATAGCGAGTCATTTTTATTTATGTCTACAGTGGCTCCCATAACTGCAGTGGGTCTACGTCGTCTAAATCGAGCGAGCAGTATACACTCTCTTCAAGTGACGGGATGTAATAATTGCGCTCCCAGACTTCATGGTATCCGGAGATGATGTTTAAGAGATTTGCATTTTGCTGAGAAATCCTGGCTCCCTCTGCTTGCGTGGAAGCCAATTGTGATTGCAGCTCTGAAACTTTATTCTGGAGATCATTCATTACTCCTGCGCAGCCAAAGACAGGATCGCGAGCTCGCTCGTTCGCCTCGTACACCATGCTTCTTACACCATCATTTCTCTTGTCGGGCGGAAGATCCTGT